>APFE030924216.1:4074-42742 GCA_000404065.3 Pinus taeda
AAATTTATGTTTTTCTAATTGAATGCTTACACTAAATAAATTAGAGCTAGATTGATTCAAAAAAATTGCACTTTCATCAATACCTGTTGGACTTTTTGATAGCTCTTTGTCTTTGTGGAGATTTTCACTACATATATAGAATACAATCTTTATATAAAAAACAATGGTTAACACTACTTTTATTAGTGATTTAAAATTGAACATTGATAATTCCAAGGTATATTTTATTAAAATGGAGCTCCTCATATTATGACCAAACTTGACATAGGTAACAGTTGATCTCAAGATTGAGGGCATTGTCATGTCATTTTCTTAGGGTGAAGGTTTGATGTCATCTTCTACTAATGTTAGTGAGAGTGAGGGAGTACATGTGCGGTTAGTGGTGGCAGGATGTAAGACTGGAGGGCCCTTCCCACAGAGGCTAACATCTTCCCTCGATATTTGTAGCCCTAGTGGGAGCGGCAGTAATACGCCACCCAAATTTTTTTGTACGAAAACGATGAAAGCTAAAGTTAACTTGGTAAAAACATAAAATATTTTCTTAAATTATTTTGTTCGGTGGAAGTATTGCTCCACCACAGTTACTATATGTCAACTGCCTAAAGACAATGACATAACAAGAGTGATAGACGTATATTAGCATAATCTCTACCTTTTTTATAGTTATCGATATGTTAACGCAATTAAGGTAGTGTGGGGTCCGTGTTTTGTTGTTATTCGAGAATGCTTTGTTTCAACAATTTGTCATTGTTCTCGCCTTTGCATACTTCTTCCATACATCTTTGACTTGCAGACGACTTCTTCCACACTTCACGCACTCCCGCACCTTTGCACTTTCACATTTATTGGTTTATTTACGTGATTGTCTATGATTAAATTGATTTATTTATGATTTGTTCGATGATATGCTTAAATTGGTTTATTATTGGTGAAGTTATTTGTCAGAAAATGTGAGCATGGAGGTGCGGTAAGTCCACACTTCCCGCACCTTCGCACTAGTTTTGAATCTATACCTTGTAACACAATTCCTGAACTAACTAATGGAGATTAATAAATGTAAAGCCAACAAAAAAACTTTTGAAACTTGGAACTTACATAGTTGAATGATTGTCTTGATTCTAATGCTTTGCCTCCAATACACAAATGCATGGTGTGCCTTGGTTCTTTGATCCTAGAGCTCAAATCTATGCACATAAGTCTGCTGGCATCAATATTTCTTGAAACTTGGAGACCATGTCAATAATTTTGGATACTTGAACTGTAAGGAATGGATGGCATTACCTATAATAGTTTTCCATATGAGAAGCAACATTTGGCGCTCCGCTTCTTACATTGTTGTTGCTTGATGAAAAACCCTACAGAGGCAAAGTTGATGAAAGTTATGAGTTAAGAGTTCAATGACCATGTTCACAGACTCAAGAACACGTGAAGAAGCTTCACAATGTAGTGGGAAAATTTATGACAAAAAACAACAAGTCATTAATTCACTTATGGTATCTCATCGTACACGAAATTTTTGAATTATTGCCTACCGATGAAAGAGTCGAAAACAAGCAAAGTTGTTGCAAGGTATGAACCAAGATTTCATTGACTATGTTAAAGCACTCAATAACCAAGGATAAAGTGTCACATCTATTGATTTATTTACATGTGAGTGGATGATTAAATTGATTTATTTATGATTTATTCAATGTTGTGTTTAAATTGATTTATTAATATTGAAGTTATTTGTTAGAAAATGTGGAAATGCGAGGTGCGTGAAGTGCAGACTTCCTACACCTCTACACTTCCACATTTGGTGGATATTCCTTGTTATTTGCTACTACATAAAATAAACTAGAATATGTGTTAAAAATAGCAACAAGAAATACTAATTTAATTTGTCCTTGAATTAAAGTAGGAATTAAATCTAAATTCTATTATCATAGCAACTTGTAAGAGTTAACTAAGTGAGGTTGACTTAGTTGACTCAGTAAATTCGAGTTGGGAGTCTATATAGAGTCATGTCAAGTGATTCCTAAATTTTAGGGGTCCAATTTGAGTTCTTTGGACTTGTAATTACTTAATTCAGTATAACTGAGTTGTAGTCAATTAAACTAGTTCAAACAGTTAGAGGAACTAGTAGGAGGTCTAGTAGTGGGGACAAGCATCAGTGAAACTTCATTGCTCCACCAATTAACTAAATATTCACTCATAAATAACTCATGCATGTCAGTTTAGAGGAAGACCTGGTTGAGATTAGAGTTCAGGGATAGTCTATTATCAGTTGTATAATTTTCTGAGTTGTACAGATGGTGCACACAAACAGTTGAGGGCCTACAGATGGATTGTGCAGTTATAAGTGGAGAATTTCCCAATTAAATATGGGTTAATTCTCTCAAGAATTGTGCAAGGAAGTAGGGCTTGACAGGCAACAGATTTGGCTAAGTGTTAGCTTGAGCTGGTTTGTGAAGCAGAGAGATAGATTGTACTTGTGCAGGAATTGTTCAGGTTGAACAAGCATTGTATTTTCTTCTCAGATCTTCTAGTTAATGCAATATAGATAGTTGGGGTTTTGAGCAGTTACTTTCCCTAGAAAAAATATTGTGTTATGTGCGATTGAAATTCTTCCTTTTCTTCTCAGTGTTTTCATCGATCAATTTTTGTTTCCGTTGATGAGTATAGTATATTCTTGTCTTATGTTTTCACATATCACATAAGTTATAGAATCTACAAGTAAAAGTCTACATGGCATTGGAGTTGAAGACATTATAGAAAAGGAGAATTCGAGTTTGTTTTGTAGGTGAAATCGAATTTGTATTTCATACTTCAGAGTCAGCAGAATGTCATTCTACAGTTTGAGACTTGATTATGCACTGGAGGACAGCTCGAATTACATAGCCTGGAAGGACGGGATGGAGGCAGGGTTGGAAGACAACCAGCTGAAGGAATTCACAGATCATGATATTCCAAAGCCTCCAACATCGGATGCTAAAGATTTAGTTGAATGGAGAAAGTATGTGGAAAAGGCGAGAAGGATTATCCTAGAAGGAGTTTGAGATCATATTGTCTCGAATCTCCACATGAAGGAAACTCCATTTTCAATGTGGAAGGCATTGACGGACCTGTTTCAAAATAGCAGAGACCACAGGAAGCAGGCACTTAAGGACAAAATTAGAAAAATCAAGATGGAGAAGGGTGACTCAATTCTAAAGTACTGGACCAAGATCACCCAATGTCGGGATGAGCTTGTAAGTGTGAGGATTATTGTTGCTAAATATGATCTGGTGAGCCTAACACTTCTAAGACTTCCTAAGAGTTGGTATAGTTACCATGACTCATGTAATGGGAGGGAGAAGATACTAGAGTGGGAGCAGTTGTGGTCTGACTTGGTACAAGAAGAGATTCAGTGGAACACCAAAGTCGGATCCTCATCAAAGCATGATGATGAGGAGAATTGTTCCTTAGCTGGTAAGGCAAAGAAAGGGAAGGGGAATTCATCCCATTCTAAATCCGATTCTGGTCAAGGCGGCAAGAAGAAGGACATGTCAAAAATCAAGTGTTTTCACAGTCGCGAGCTGGGACATTTTAGCACAAAGTGTCCGCATAAGAAGGCCAATAAGAAGCCCTTGGGAGGAGCGGCAGACGAGGCTCTTACTTCACAGTTCGAATTGGTTTTTACCCTCACCGCTTGTATGGTGTCTGATGAGGCTCATTAATGGGTAAATTAAATGGACCTTAATACAACTCTCCAACTTACTAAAATCAACTTTTCTCATAATTCTTTACATGTTTTGTTATATTTTGCTTAATGAGAAGGGTAAAGATGAGATATCATGTCTAGTGATCTAATGTGAATTGATTGTAGGTTTTGGAGCAAATTTTGGCTAATTAAAGTGTAGGAACTCGAAAGAGACAAGCAAGGGTTATTTTAGGAGATGGGATCTCCCTCCTTAACTCCTCACTCACTCAAAGATTCCTCCATCAAATCTCATCAGCTCGGAGTTACGGGCAGTCGAGCCATTAAGATCATTGGCAGCCAAGCTAATGACAGTTGAAGACCAGTTGATCTCCATATTGGGAGCCAAGCCTCCCCAAATTTAAGGAAGTTGTTGGTAAATGCAGTTGTATAAATAAGAACCTAGAGCCTCATTAGGATTCGAATTTTTATTCATTTGTAGCCAAGAAGCATTTTCGAGTTGAAACTTTGTGACTGATCACTCTTGTGTATTTTTTATATTTTAATGAAAATGAGAAGCATTCTCTTGATCCAGCACTGAGTTGACTAAGAGGGATGAAGCTCTTGGGTTAGGGCCCAACCCTAGCAGCAGACGTTCCTCTTCTTGTATATGTATGCTTAGATTACATTCATAGTTAGTTGTTGAATTGTTTTTGGTGTTGTTAAATTGCAAGTATTGGTATGATTAATTAGTTTGCTTCCATTTGTGGATAGTTAGACTAGTGGTATCATAGTGACATAAGGCATTTCATAAAAGTTTTTGATAGTGGTTTTCACCTCATCTCTCTCTTTTGGGATCATGACTTGAGGGACACTTTCATACAGTCCAAAAATAGAGTTCTTGCTTTGCTAGATAAGCTAGGGTTTCTTGATGAGTAGGTCATTATCTTTAAGTTTCTTAGGATAAGTTTCAATTGTCATTTCTGATTTCTTAGGGCTTGTACTGATTTAAAATCTCTTCCATTCATGCACTTAGCCATTGGATGGTAATAGTTCTGTTTTTTTCCATTTAATAAATCTTTCCCATGTATAGTTGCATTTGTGTATAGATGCAGACAAGAATGTGTGTTTGTGAAAGAGTTTCTACATTACACAGAGACCTCATCTCGGTTGCCTCATCCAAACCTTATCCACCCATGTCACCAAAATCCACTAAAATCTCAATCTGAATTCTTGTTTTATAAGCAAAAATTACCATTTCCATTGAGAAAATCCAACCATCTTGAAATACTTGCTTGAGCTTTGGGTAGTTTTCACCCCCTTCATGCCTTATTCTCCCATTATATACCTTTCCCAAGCTTCATTGCACCTTATAAACCACTTCCTAAGCTTTTAGCCTGTTCCTGTAATAAAACAAGGGATCTTGTAGGAGAACTGGTACATCTTGTAGTTTTCCTATAGGAAATCCTGTAGCAGCCTGTTTTGAGCCCGAATTGAGCAAGATCATCACTGAAGTTAGGATTAGGCATCTACTTGACCTTCATGCCATCAAGACCATTCTAACCCTCTTCCTTCATACCTATCTCCCTTTCCAAAGAACAAGGAAATATTAGCATTTGCATTCATAAAATGAAAAGATAAATAAAAAGAGTTATTTTTATTTCCTAATTAGCACATGCATGCAGTAGTTAATACTCCCTAGATCAAATTTCATGCTCAGTTAGTTTAAATCATCACATGTGATAAATAGGGTTAAACTAGGTTTATTTTGCAAGCAAAATGTGTCAATGAGTAGATAGAGGATTTCATGTTACTTTACAAACATCTTCCAATTCAGTCTTTCATTCTTTAAATAGGCAGCATTTATTTTCTTTCATTTAGGATCATTTTCCCTTCTTCAATTGGTAATCAACCTTCTTCTAGTCAATAGAATATTGGTTTGAGAAACCCTAGTGGTTTATCGCCCCAGTTAAACAGTGACAAGATTAGACCATTACATCTATTTGTGTATATAGCATTGTCACCTCCAAGTTTGTACAAACCCCAGGTTGATGAAGTTAATTTGGTAGCCCTAGGAGTTACAGCATTCTTGCTGCAATACTAGCGCTCATCAGTGTCATCGATGATGGGTAATGTGTGGTACCTGGACAGTGGAGCTTCTTTCCACATGACCAGTAACAAAGAGATTTTCAGTAACTTGGAGGAGAAGGATCTTCATATGCATATCGAGATGGGTGATGATGGGAGGTATAGTGCAATCAGCGCAATACAATTACCTTTCAAAGGGAGTATGGTTCTCCCCTCACTTTACAAGATGTTATGTATGTTCCTGGTTTCAAGAAGAACTTGGTTGTTGTTGCCATGTTGGAGGATACAGGGTATGATGTGATATTTAGTAAGGGAAAGGAGTTTCTTCGTCACATAGCCACATGACAAGTGAAGAGGATAGGGGTTCGAGTGAAGAACCTCTACAAGTTTGAGGTAGAATATTGTGCTTCCTTGAGAACTAAAGTAGAGAAGGTGCATTTTCGATACATCGGTGACTTGTGGCACATGAGGTTGGGTCACTTGCACCATGGCGCTTTGAAGATCATGCAGCACATTTCTACTAGTCTTCCCAAGGGTACACTAGAGCAGATAGACACATGAAAAGGGCGTACATTGGGGAAGTACACCAAACCTTCCTTTCATGACAAAGACATTCGAGCACAGGAAATCCTCGATCAAGTTCACTCAGATGTGTGTGGACCTTTCTCGACAACATCCACAGCCAAGCACAGGTATTATGTGATCTTTTTTTATGATTTTTCTCATAAGTGTTGGATCTTATTCATGCAGAAGAAAGATTAGACTTTTGTTAAGTGTTGTGAATTTAAATCACTTGTCGAGAAAGATACTAGCAAGAAAGTTAAATCTCTCAGGATTGATAATGGTGGAGAGTATGTGTCAAAAGAGTTCAAAAACTTTTGGGCATCAAAAGGCATTCGACGAGAGTTGATAGCACCTCATAACCCATAAGAGAATGGGGTGGTTGAAAGGAAGAAAAAAAGTATTGTAGGAGCAGCAAGGGCGATGTTGCATGATCAGGGCCTACCATTACATTCGTGGGTTGAAGCATGCAATACATCTATTTATTTTCTTAATATAATCCCTCATCAAATTCTTGGGATGAGTACACCGAAAGAGGATTTTTCAGGGAAGAAACTAGATGTGTCACACTTCAGGATCTTTGGTTCATCAGTATACTGCCATGTTACCAAAGATGCATGGAAAAAGCTTGAGCCAACAACTGAGTTGGGCATATTTGTGGGGTACACTAATACACCTCACAACTATCGGGTGTACCTGTCAACCAACAAGATGACAGTGGTTCGCAAAGATGTGAAGTTAAATGAATAGAATGTCATGATATGTTCCCTTGAGAGGGAGATTTAGCTACATGCGATTGAGGAGCTTTCAGTTCCTAAGGAGGAACCTCAGGATGATGTGGAGCATCCACATGTAGAGGGGCAGGAAGTGGAGACACCCACTCATGCAAAGTCTTCCAGGTATGGGAGAAAGTGCACCAAAGAGGCTGATAGGTTATTTCATGATGTTAGAGAGAATGTCGGAGCACCCACATCATGCGCAGGTAGAGGAGGTCACCAAAGAGGTACACTAGCTATATGGCTCTGATGAGTGGATGTGTAAAGATTGAGCCATCCTATTTTGAGGAAGCAGTACAACAACCAGTTTGGGTTGATGCCATGATTGAGGAGTATGACTCCATTGTCAGGAACAGTGTTTGGGATGTGGTCCCAAGACCAACAAACAACTCAGTGGTGAGTTCCAGATGGCTTTATAAGGTAAAGCAAGCAACGAATGGTAGTTTGGAGAAACACAAGGCCAGGTTTGTGGCCAGAGGGTTTTCTCATGTGGAGGGGATTGATTCTGATGATAATTTTTCCCCTGTCTCAAGGTAATCATCAATCAAATCCATTCTAGCATTATTAACACAAATGGGATGGAAGATACATCATATGGATGTAAAGACAACATTCCTCAACGACATGATTGAGGTAGAGGTGTATATTGAGCAGCATGAAGGATTTGAGACCTTCAATGGAGAGTCTCATGTTTTCCGACTCAAGCAAGAGTTGTATGGACTGAAACAAGCACCCCATGCTTGGCACACCAGGATCAATAGCTATTTCATCGGGTTAGGTTTCACCAAAAGCGAAGCAGATGTGAAACTTTACCATACTGTGGTTGAAGGTAAATTGTTGATTATTGTTTTATATGTCAATGATTTGATTCTGACAAGTGATGATACGTTGATCAAGTCTTGCAAAGAGGATCTTACAAGAGAGCTTGAAATGAAGGACTTGGGGCTCATGCACTACTTTCTGGGTATGGAAGTATGGCAAGGTGATGAAGAATTGTTTCTCTCTTAGGGAAAGTATGCCAACGAGATACTCAAGAAGTTCCACATGGAGAGAAGTAAACCTATGGAGACTCCTCTAGCTGGTAACTGGAGGAAGGAGGATACTACTTCCAGTGAAGTAGTGGAGGCTATTATTTATAGTAATATTGTGGGTTCACTCATGTATTTGGTGAACACATGACTGGACATGTGTTATGCAGTTAACCAGCTTAGTCAAGCAATGATTAAGCCAACCAATTTGTATTGGAAGGTAGCTAAACATGTGTTAAGATACCTCAGAGGCACTACTCAGTATGGTCTTTAGTACAAACAGACAGAGGGAGTGAAGCTTCAAGGCTTCACCAATGCAGATTGGGCAGGGAGTCCATCTAACAGGAAGAGCACATCAGGTGGGATCTTCAATATTGGGTCAAAAATTGTTTCTTGGTACAGCAAGAAACAGAGATCAATTGCACTCAGTTCAACAGAAGTAGAGTACATGGTTGTTAATCAAGCAACTTGTGAGGCTATATAGATGAGGAAGATTCTTGTTGGTTTGTTTGGTCAGCAGATAGATCCAACAATGATTTACTATGACAATCAGAGTTGTATCAAACTCTTTGAGAATCCAATTTTTCATGATCGGTCCAAGCATATTGATATCTGGTATCATCATCTTCGAGATTGTGAGCAAAGGAGAATTATGTTGTTGGAGTACATTCCCACAAAGGAGTAGGATGTAGATATTTTGACAAAGGCTTTGTCAAGATGCAAATTCGAGTTTCACAGAGGTAAGATCAAGGTAGCAAATAATCCCTTTCTTGTTGAGAGGGAGTATTAAAAATAGCAAGAAGAAATCCTAAATTATTTTGTCCTTGAATTAAATTAGGAATTAAATCGAAATTCTATTCTCACAACAACTTGTAACATTTAACTAAGTTAAGTTGACTTAGTTGGCTCAATAAATTCGAGTTGGGAGTCTATTTAGAGTCATGTAGAGTGATTCCAAAATTTTAGGGGTCTGGGTTGAGTTCTTTGGAGTTGTAATTAATTAATTCAGTCTAAATGAGTTATAGTCAATTAAACTAGTTCAAATAGTTGGAGGAACTAATAGGAGGTCTAGTCGTAGGGACAAGCACCAATGCAACTTCATTGATCCACCAATTAACTGAAGTGAATATTCACTCATAAATCACTCATGCATGTTAGTTCATAGGAAGACTCATTTGAGATTAGATTTTAGGGACAGTGTACTATCAATTGTATAATTTTCCAATTTGTATAGATGGTGCATGGAATCAATTGAGGGTCTATGGATGGATTGCGCAGTTATGAGTGGGGAATTTTCCAATTAAATATGGGCTAATTCTCTCAGGAATTGCACAAGGAAGTAGGGGCTTGGCAGGCAGTATATTTGGCTAAGTGTTGGCTTGAGTTGGTTTGTGAAGCAGAGAGATGGATTGTACTTGTGTAGAAATTTTTCAAGTAGAACAAGCATTTTATTTTCTTATCAAATCTTCTGGTTAATGCGATATAGATAGTCAAGGTTTTGAGCAGTTGCTTTCCCCAGAAAAATATTGGGTTATGTGTGATTGAAATTCTTCCTTTTCTGTTTAGTGTTTTCATCGATCAATTTTTTTTTTTTCCTGCTAATGAGGAGAGTAGATTCTTGTCTTATCTTTTAGCATAACACATAAGTTGTTGAATCTACAAGTAAAAATATACAATATAAATAACAAGTTGTAAACCCAACATGTTCTATTGATAGCTATCATGTATTTTCATGATAACATCTAAATCACACATTGAAAAACATGTGTTAATCTACAAGGAGGAATATGAACTCCTATTTTGAGATTTCTTCATTTAGTATCACATTCGATGTCCAATAAGTGTGATTAAAATCTTATTCTAATATTGTTTTCTTATGATGTGTATGAAGGGTAATGAAGCACTAGAAACATTGTGTACATTATGCAAGGTTACTAAACTTTAAGCATCTTGTACTTACGCTCTCAACATTAGGGTTTCTCATTGAATAGCTTAAGAGTTTCTTTGGCAATTCTTTCTAAGTTATCGACCTAAATTGTACATTAGGCTTTGTTAATGATCTTGAAATAGCTTGCTTCCTATTCTATCTTTGAAATGTACGACATGTGAACATTTTAAATTAACGCTTTCGTATTGTGAAATAAAGGTGTGTCTATTATTGAATGTTTGTATATTATTATTTTCTTTGATACTTATATAGCCAACATTACAGAAAATGACAAATGTTGAAAGACTCCTAAAAATTTTCACAATGTTGAAGCATTAACGAAAATTATAACCACTCTCAAGCGGGGTCTTTAGTGTGCAGGAAGTTCGCACTTTCCACACCTCCACACTTCCACATTTATTGATTTATTCAAATCCATGTACATAAGTCTCATGGCCTCGATACTTTTTGAATCTCAAATACCATGTCCATAATTTTGGATACTTGAAGCATAAGGAATGAATGTCATTGCCTACAAAATCGACATGGATCCTTTCAGATCATAGAATAATGCTCCATAAGAGAAGAAACATTTGGCCATTTTCTTCTTAAACCCTTTTTGTGTGATGAAAAACCTTACATAGGCAAAGTTGATGAAATATATGAGCTAAGAGTTCAATGACCATGTTCATGGACTTAAAAACACAAGAGGAAGCTTCACAATGTAGCAGGAAAAGTTATAACAAAAAATAGCATGCCATTAATTCACTATGGCATTTCATCGTTCGTGAAGACTTTGAATTATTGTTTATCAATGAAATGGAACATTAGTAGGGAATAATGACTGTATGACCGTGACTTATGAGTAGGTACGAACTAAACTAGCAAGGTTGAGTCCAGGGAAAACATTTTCTCTAATGAGAGCTTCATCAAGATTGAATAAAGATATAATTGAAAAACTTGAGCTTGAGTGAACTCATTAAGAGTAAATATTTACAATAAATCAAACTTCCCAACCCTTGAGTCTCTGGTCAACACAACATTAAACAAATAATCGTAGTCTTGTTCCATTTTTCAAGCCATTATGACAATCTTCACAATCTATGGAATAATCAACATTAAAATATGAATAATCCTTGTATTCTTTGACTGTTAAATCTTGAGATATGCACATTTTCCAATAATTATAGTAGTTGTCGTGAACCACTGAAGACATAGAGAAATTTTCCAGATCTTCTCTTAAATTCATATTAAACAGTTGGATTTAAGGGAGGTGAGGAAAAAACCCAAGAATGTTATATATCAAGCAAGTGTAAACTCAAAAATTTATGTCCCGTAAAATTAATATATCAATTTCACTCCAAGGTGTAAAGGAAGTTTTCATTTTGTTGAGTCTGTAGGTGTGGACGAAGCACAATCAAAGCTTCATCTGCATTCCCACACCTCTGCACTCCACACAATGAAAGCTTCCTCCACACCTCCTTGATGCTTTGCAGATCCATTGCGCTTTGAGGTAAGGAAATACAAATCAATACCATGTTGGATGTGCTTTGTATAAATTCAATCCACTTTATACAAAGGTGTAATGCTAACAACGGTGTACTGCTTTTCATGGCAGAATGAGGTTTGAAATGAAAAGAAGCCAGATTCCATCTTCTGTAGTGTGTATCCAATCCTTATCAAAGCTAAGAAGGAGGTCAAATGTTTGAAGGAAGTGTTATCGAATCTTGTAATAGGTTTCCTAGACCATTTTGTGGCGAAACAACTAAATGGATCGCATTGGAAAGCTAAACCCAATGGCTATAAACCGATATTTGATCTAGGAACTGCGACCCCTCCCTTGTACCCTTTGGTAATTCCTTCTTTAGGTAGGGCGAAACTAGGACACTCCCTCTGGAGTGATTTGTTGTCCACATATCATAAGCACAGTTGTAAACAACGAGAGTGATGTGTTGCTCTTGACTCTAACTGATAGTTAGTAAACTCATTTTTCTCTTAAAAGTCAAGGAATGAAGGATGGAGACAACAGGAATTTCACTTTCTACTTGATTGATAGCAAATGTATGTTAATCAAATAAATACATGCTGCATTGATCAATTGATCGACCCACCACCCGAAATACCAAGAATTGGATTCATGCGTGGGGTCAGTTAGATTAGATATCAAATTGAGTAATAAGCAGAGAGCAGAGTGCCACATCCTGGATTCCATATGGATTGACTTTATTTCTAATCAGGGTGCAAGAATAACCAAATTTTCGAATCACGCCCAACCACTTCACAACCCCCCCACCCCCCCCCCCCTCTCTACATGTTTAATTCACAAAAGGATCTAGGAGTTGCAACTCTCCTCACCATACCTTTCCCCCAAAAGTTCTCCTTCTGAAAACAAAACTAAAAATCAAATGTTAGTTAACCTAGTGTTGTGTAGACAAAGGTACCTATAACAGAATACATACATTCAGAATTTCCAAAAAGATGCAGGAAGAAGTCATGCACATGCTTTCTCCATACACCCTTTCTCTCACACTCCTCACATAAATGCAGACCCCTATCAAAAGAGGTAGGTACTATGATGTTATATGGCTATTACTTCCTTTGCACCTCCGCACCTCTTCACTTAGCACAATGAAAGATTCCTCCACACTATGAGGAAACCTGATAACACAATGAAAGCTTCAATCAAAAATAATATCCTTGCATCCAAAAAATTTCCAAGTACATCAATTCTATTTGAAATAATATCAAGTTAGACTTTGCCACCAGATTGTAACATTACTTGCACAATGAAAGTTTTCTCCACATAATTTTTCAACACCTCCCCCCCCCCCCACCCCTTCGCTTATGTAAGGGACCTGGCATGTCAGTTCTGGCATCATTGGGTAGAGAAGTAGCAGTGTCAGGCATAACAGTGTCAGTGCTAATGTCAGATCACTCATCGACATAATGGCCACTTACCAAATTAACACTTTTTTCATTTTAAAATGATTTTTCAGACATTGACAAATAGGA
The DNA here is from genome assembly GCA_000404065.3 of Pinus taeda. Taxonomy (NCBI): domain Eukaryota; kingdom Viridiplantae; phylum Streptophyta; class Pinopsida; order Pinales; family Pinaceae; genus Pinus; species Pinus taeda. The sequence continues at coordinate 17,125 of APFE030924216.1, forward strand.
AAATAAATATACTCTCCATAGAGGCTATTATGTCCCAACAAAGTGCTCTAGGTCAATTAGAAAATGAGAAATACATTTTTCAAAAAATATAAAATTGTTTTAATAATTTAAGATAAATCGTAAAAAAAAAAAAAAAAAAAATACCCAAAAACTTTGGTTATACACATGAAAATGACCAAAATAAATGAAGGGTCAAGGGACTTTGACTGCGAGGCGATTGCTATATTCCATGGTAGAGGCGGGGACTAATAATTTAATCATGTCAATGGAGTGAGTTTTGAAACGTGAACTATTCAACATAAATACTTACATTTGGACAAGTTGCAATGATAATGGTATTTTCCTCCTAAAATCTTTTGAGATGTGCATATTTATCGAAAGGTCACAATGTTATATTGACAAGTTAGTCTTTGAATTTAAATAATATTTTTTGAGTTAATTTTATTATAATTATAATAAATATAAAATATCTTCTCTTTTTTTAAATATGATTGGTTATCAACTTTTAATTCTTTATTGTCATAGTGGTGGCATGCAAATTAACATTATTTATGAATATTTATTGGCATTCCCTATAAATATTGTAACAAACATGGTTTAAAATCCATGTAAAAATATATAAGGCCACGGTGATGGGACATGTATTCCAAGATGAATGGTGGGGAAAACATCCTAGTGGGTGTTCATTTGATTTATTATGGCTAAGGAAATTGGCAAACGCAAAGGCAAAGGCTTTGAAAAGGCATGAGGCATTAATTGGCATTTTATTTATGAAAATAATGGAAATTGGGAGAAGAGGAAGGTGAAAGGTCATAGGTTGCATGTGAGGAGGAAAATGAAGAAAATAGAGGCCTCATTGATAAAAAGGCTTCTAAGGATTAGTTGGTAATATTTTTCTCAAGGCTTGGTCAGTTCAGTTTTGGTGGAGCTCTCTTTTATTCTCTCTCATAGGACACTTAGAGTTTTCTTGGAGCACACTTGGAGAGTGTGGCATACATGGAGTCATGGAGCAAGAATGCAAAGGAAGAGAAGGAAAGTGCAAAAGGGCATTGGGATCATCAATTTTGCTTGCAGGTACTAAGTTGCATGTATGTTTTCCTCACTAGTTTTGGCATGCATGACATATGCATGTGGATTATTGTTCATGATCTGTCACTGTCATGGAGGATTGCCTGGATTGATAGCAGATTGCCTAGCCTTGCCATTTCCTGGATAGCCATGGATATTGTTGGTTCATTTCATTGTTTTGTTTTTGGTTGGTTCTCATGTTTACTTAGGTTAGTGGGTTGAGTTACTAGTCCTGGAGCCTTGGTTGGACAAATGCTCTGGAGATCGGCAACAGTTGTGGATTGAGTTACTAGTCCAGGAGCCTTGGTTGGAACAATTGCTTTGGAGCCCTGGATGGCTAGGATAGCGACCAATCTAATGATCGTTTGGTGATTTTCTGTCGTGAGGTGGAATCATTGTTTCATGGGTTGAGGTGGATCGCCTTTGGAAGCCCTGGATAGTTTTAGATTGATGTGTTTTATGAGATCCCACATTCATGCTTGGAATATGGCATGGGGGTGAATGGTTAAAGAGATATTCGGCTTAGCCATTCTATAATCGGGTGGAACATGGTAGTCCCATACTAGGTTGGATTTTGCATCATTAATATGAGGTTATTTCTCCTTGTTATCTCATGGGTATTATACTGGTTTATATGTGGATTCTATGGCTATGGTTGTGGTATCCTTGGTATTTTTGTTGTTATTATGTTGGTTATGAATATTATTAGTACAGTGGCTATGTATGGCTCCCATCATGTTTTTACATGTATATTAATGAACAATGTATTTATGGCTGAATGGATGAAATTGCAGCTAAAGTGACATGGAAATTGATGTAACAAGCTTTATTTTTGATAAGTGAGTTTTTGTTTTATAAAAGAGTGTATGAAAAAATAAAGAAAAAATGGAAATATGAAAAAATAGAAAATAAAAAAAGAGATGAAATAAAACCCCATCAAAAGAAAATCAAAAGATTTGTATAAGTGTGCTTGTTTAAATATCGCTTCATGAATAAATTCCATTTGTAATAAATAAAGGTATGTTTGCAGCCTGTTTTTATGCCACAACCTTTTCTTCTGATCTGGATCAAAGTGTTTATTCTTGATCATATCATTTAAATTTTTGTTCTAGCTTAGGGAATAAGTTCAACCAAACAGTGTAATCTTGTTTGAACATTAGAATTTAGGATATATTAAGACAAATAAAAAGGCCTAATATGCTCAAAAATTGGCCTAAAGTTATATTAGATTAGGTTTAGATTAGTCAAATAGTTTAAAAAAGGAATCTAGTCTAAACGCACCCAAGATATATTAATTTTTCAATTAGTGCTTAATTTCCTTGTTTAAAGGTGATTAATTATTTGAAAATAAACATATTTTATGCTTTTAAACCAAAGTCATATACGACAAAACTGTTTTGTCGGCAAGTGATAAAGTTCGGGCAAGAATCGATGGTCATCCGCCTCCCAGTTCAGATAAACAACGGGGAAGCTTCTTCGCACCCCCTCACCACAAAATGAGATAACGATGGTGTGGGGGCCGGTGACAGTGAAAAATGGTTTTTCCCACACGGGCCCCTCGCATACATGTCGCCTCCTCAGCGCTTTGCAGCCCCCTCGCTCCATACCACTTACCGCTACCCCCCCCTCCGAAATCCGCCATCACACTTCCCACGCTTCCTGATATCGCGCCAACAATCATTCCTCCCAAACCATCCACCTCCAATCGCTCCACATCACATCCCTCACCCATTATCACCTATATGTTCCCATGTGTCCATTGCCACCATTTATTCCCTTTCGTTGTTGATATTCCCTCTCGTTGATGCATTAAATTTCTAACTAGCCAATCAACAACAGCCTCTACTGTAATGGTAGCCTTAATCCCTGTTAAATATTCTTAAGCCCCATTACTTTAGCTATTCCTCAATAGCTCTTCACTGTTTCTTCTCTACAAATTCTTTGTCAAGCCAAGCCTGCAACTGTAAGCTTCCTCCCAACAAATCTCTGCAACTTTTCTACCCTTCACCATTACATTTTTGTTATACCACGATTCCGAAGAAAAAGGACAAGCCTTCTGCCATCTCCTCTACAACATAGGAAACCCAGAAGGCCTATGATGCCTTCGACCTGGACCACATCCCATTAGTCAATTAATACTTTAAAATTGTAGATATTGAATGTGAATTCAACATGTTTGAATTGCACAACTTGCTGAAGCAGACATACTTTGGTTCTGAGGATCAAATAAACCTGTGGGAATCCAATCTACCTCTATATATATTTCCCCAGACTTATTCATTTCCTGATTTAGTTATCTGGTGCCAATCCAAGTATAATCTTTTAAAGAGAATAGTGGTAGCTTAGAATGGAGATGGTCTAATAACTATCACTGCATAAACCATTAACAAAATGCTTTTGATCCTAGAAAATTACTCCCTTATCTTTTTCTCCACTACAGCCTTAATTGACCTATATCACAAGTTGACTTTCCCTCAAAGAGCTCAAATATTTGAGATCTTTCTCCCTGAAGATGTTGATCTCCCTAAAAAGAATCCTCCTTATCTAGCATCTATGTTCACTGAGAAAGCCAAGCACATCATTTCCCTTATTTTTTGCTTGTTAGGCTACCAATCAGGTCAATGGGTAGATGAAGCTATCCTAGGCTATCTATCAATCTTTTCTAAAGAAAACAAGTTTGCCTTCATGTATAACTACAGTCAATTTATGGCTGAAGATATGCATGAGCAATTGATGAACATCACTACTGAAGGAGTGTTTAAATACTCCTTTGTCCTATTTCATATGTTTATTTTTCAGCAGGGAGACAGGTTGTGTATTGTTTTGCACAAACGTGATGATTAGCAAGAGAATCAAGCAGTTACTCTATGGACCTCATTGATCAGAAAGAACTCAACTGAGTTCACATTTTCAGATTTCATAGATTGTTTCATTCACCCAGTTGCACAGCTTCTCAGCAGTCAGAATGAACCCAGGATCAGTACAGAAATCAAAAGGATCCTACACCTTAGTGATCAAGTTAGAATAGCAGACTAGTCTCTTTACCAAAATTACATAGAGATTAGAGTATATGGCTCTGAATTAACTCCATATAAGTTGCTAAAATATTTTCCAATGAGAATTTTCTCTCTGGAATATATTAGGCAAATGATGAATATGGATGAGTTTCATTTCATTTTAGAGAGGAGGAGATCACAGTTCAAGATAAAGGCACAAGTTGGATCATTTATTTGCAATATTAGATCAGCAGGTTTAGAGGCAGATGCTATACTAAAATAGATGGGTTTCCAACCCAACTTCACTTGGTCTTATGATCCATTCAGCATTATTTCAGTCTTAACGGTGGAACTTAAAACCACTCCTTATAATCATACACCTAGGCCAGAGATTGAGAACTTCAGAAATCAGGAACAGTGGGAAGAGAATACTCTTCAAGAAGAAAAAGAATAGGTTTTACCTCCTTCTACTCTTAAGACTCTTACTTCTCAAACTAAGCATGACAAGAGGCATAGGGAAGGATCGTCATCATCAACAACTGGAGAAAAGGAATTCATCCACTATAAGAAGAAATCAAGGACTGAATCAAAGGGCACTGCTACTCAAAGTAAGAAGGAACCTATTATCGTCAATTTGGATGATTCACAAGTATCTATAGGGATAGAGGAAAATGTTATTACTACTACTTCTTCTTTTACTACTTCACATAATCTGTGAAATATCACTCAGTCTGCAGGAGCAAGTGAAATAGAGGAGTCAAATGTCTTCACTAACTTCCTTGAAATCAAGCAGAAGAATGAAGCTTTAAAAGCTAATGTTTATACACAGTTTTGGAAGAAGACTTCCACTTCATAGCATAGGTTGTTGACAGCATTTGACAGCGAGAAGGGAAGAATGCAAATTGCCTTTCTACAGGCTCAAGTGCCTTTTCCTAAAGGTTCTTCTGATTACAAGCGAACTGTATTTACATTTGATGCTAATCATAGACATCCAATTGATAAAATCGACATGCATAGACAGTCTGGTGAGATGATGTTCTCTACCATGACTAATACTACTATGGCATTGTCAAAACTTAAAATTGCCCTATCAAATGTGCAGTCACAATTTAAGATTGAGAAAGTATCATCTTTAGCTAAGGATAACAGGGTTAAGTCATTGGAGGACTTAGTAATTAAAATCGGATATGACCCTATTGATGTCAAAGTTGTTGAAGATATTATCAAGAGGAAAAACACATATATTGCAGCATTGAAACAATTGAAATTGCCTTCTACAGAGGACCCCCCATACCAAGGAGATAACAGAAAGTGAACAACACAAGGAAGAAATGCTCAAACTGATAATTGAGTAGAATGTATAGATAAAAACTATGGAGGAGAAGATTGAGAAATTTCTTAAGGAAAAAGAGCAATTTCCTCAATTAGATATAGCTCCCATCAAAGCTATTCCTATTACATTGTCTAGAATAGCAGAGGAATCTACATCAGCCACAACAGAATCTACATCGACAACAAAGGATTTGAACAAACTCTCACAGGAGCTCACTCACCAGAAGCAAGAGAATGAAAGGCTTCATAAGGAATTCCAGAATCCGGAAGCTCAGAAAATAAAGAATGATAGTTTGTATGTTGAGGAAATGCAGAAAATACACAGGTTGAATAGAAGAATTGAAGAGTTATAGAGTTAGTCATTGATGGCTCAAACCTCGGCCCAAGCCAAGGAAAGCATTTGCGTAGATATCAGTCAAGCCATAACTGAAGTATGGCCCTCCATTCAGATCATTTTCGAGCAGGATGAACTCATAAACAGATGTCAGCTAGCCATAGATGAAGTCAAGCAGCTTCTTAAAGACAAACCAAGTGAAGCTATAGACACGATCAGAGTTCTTAACTCAAAAACCAGGGTCGACTTGGAGCAGATTCAAATTCTGGACAAAACATAAACCATCTTGGAAATCAAGAAGGTGTTGCAAAAAAAGTACTTGATGACTCACTTAGAGACTAAGTGCCAAACCTTGAAGAATTTTGTCCAAAGGTTTCATTTTAAATTTAATTTACTGAATCAGGGAGGACTGCCAGGATTAATGCCCCAAATGATAAGTTGATCAATGTAGAAGAATACTACCAGAAGCTTTATACCATAACCACTGATAAAGAAAACTTTGCAGGTATAAAGGGCATATTACAAGGAAATAAGCATTAGAATCTTTAGATTTTGATTTGACTATTAAGCATGAAATTAAAAATCTTTTGTAAATAAGCCCTCTTTTTAAAATTACACTAAGGTTGATGAAGTTTACAAGAAATTGGTAAATCTTGACATACCAAGTGAAGACCGATGGGATCACTTGTGTGAATTTATTGAGTAACTTTCATCAATCACTAAAGGACAGTTGGGTAGCACTTTTTGGGGACCACATCCTCAACAGATTCCTAAATAATATTACGAGCACGTAGCAATTTTTGAATTTCCTAAAGTTTTGTACTATTTTTGTATTTTTGTTTTGAAAATATCTAGAAGATTTTTTGTATAAATAATTCCTCCTTCGAGTTATTAAGGGTTGAACCCTTGGATGAGCTTTAAGAACAGAATTGTAACTGAGCTGGAGATTTTCCAAGTTAATGAAGGATTCTGAATTTGTCTTCTATAGTTTTGTCTTCTTGTAAGTTTTTCATATGTGCTTATTTCATTACGTATTGCTTCATATATTTAAGTCTTTATGCAAAGATCTGGGTAAGATCATACTGAGTATCATTTAGTCTTAAATCCCCTGTGAAGTTATCAGCAATAACTAGGGGCTAGCTTATAAGACTATATGTTATTATAAACTCACATATATCAATTAATCGTCACACAAATCTGCGTTCTTTTAAATATATTTTGTTCTACAGGAAACGTTGTTTGCTTATAACCAATCAAATATTCTATTTGAATATTTAGCAAGTTATACTTCATCAATATTTTGTTATTCATTCACTTTAAATCAATTAAGTATAGCTAGACAAATAGCAACCCTTTCATCTACCTTAGCAATTGTAAGGCTTAAGCACATGTTTTTAATAATTCATATCGTTGGTCATCCAAAATATTTGAAAACCAACAAAACATTTTAGCTGCTTTAGCATGACTAACTGACCTAGAGTCATCTCAGACAACAACATCAAACTAGCGTTGTTGTCAGGGAGTGAAAATTGAACTATTTTCCATGGGAAAACAATTAAAAAACTTTTTCTTTAAGGTGAATAAATAAATTGTAGGTTAAAAATCATTCACCTAGTGGCTCCACTAGACCAAGTTGGCTCCTCCAAAACATACTAGATCTCACTTTGACTCTCAAATTATGTCTCCTTTCTCTAATCTTGAGAGATGACTCATTTAGAAGGAGAATTGAAGCTTCTTCTTCTTCTTCTTTTGTACCATTACAACCTGAAGATATTCCAGCTTCTGATCCCTTTAGCTCTGTTCCATCCCAATTAGATTTGGTTGATCTAACACCTAGGGTTTTAGAAATTCTATCTAAAGGAGTTGATCTACAGTCAACTCTCTTAGTCCAATCTTTGGAATCTTACAAACTTCTTGAAATATTTTTAGGTTCACCCAAGTCAGAGGAAGAACTAGATGTACATTCACTGAAGCTAAAACCAACAGATTTTATCTCCCCCACTCATTATACATTTCCATCCGCTTCTGCCCAACCTGAATAAATATTCTCGTTATATTCAAATCCACTATTTGAAAGTAAAGAGTAGGTTTAAACAAAGGTTCAGAAATTAGTAATAAAAACACCTTTGAAAACTTTTAAGGATCCTCCACTTTCCCATTCTCCTCCTCCCACTTTTACACCTCCTTCTTCACCCACTGCTTCACCACCTACCTCTTCATCTTCCACTACATCATCTCCAACCTCTTCTACTAAATCATATTCTTCTTCACCTTTAGATATGGCCTTTCGACCTGTAATTCAAGCTAGATATGCTTCCCTGCATCTTCCCAACTAGCTAAACATTTTTCCTTATGGGCATTTGAAACACCTGCCCAGGTTTAATGGTGAAACTGGCTTGTCTGTAGAAGATCATCTAGTTGCATTCCTAGATTTTGCAGATAATATGAATATAGAGCATGAGGATGTATATATGTGTTTATTCATTCAATCTTTAGAGGAAAATGTTAGGATATGGTTTAGGCAACTGAGAGCTAATTCAATCTAGTCCTGGAGTTATTTAACTACTATATTCAAGAACCAATGTGGTGTCAAAAAGTATCCAGTTTACTACCTTACTAAGTTTGAAGAGCATTAAAGAAACCATGGAGAACCTGTAGTGTATTTCATTAAACGATTCAATAAACTCTACCACAAAATGCCTCCTAATTGTAAACCTCTTGTTGTAGCAGCAAAGGTTAGGTTTTCCAAAGCCTTTGATGATGACTTTATAGTCATGCAGAGGGAAAGGACATCTCCTACCCTTCAAGACATGCAACTAATGCTATAGAAGTTGAGGCTAACAGATCATCTTCATCTAAACTCAAAGCCAATGCTAAAAAGGCTGAAAGAAAAATGAAAGCTGAGGAAGGATCTTCCTCAAAGACCAAAAATGATGATCAGAAAAATAGATGAGATAACATCACTACTTAGAACCCTATCTAATATGATTTCTAAGATTGAAACTCAACCTAGAACCATACAACAAACTGTTGTTAGACCACATACTCAGTTTAGAAGAGCCCCTCAAACTCAAATTTTATAGAGACCTAACATTGATCAACAGATCCAACCTCATCTGATGATTAATGACCAACAAGCAGATGATATTGGTCCTCTAATTTCCAAAGATATAATAATTTTGATTCTTCATTTGTACATAATGCTATTGTTTCTCACCCTTCAAATCAGTCTTCCCAAAATCAAGAAGATAATCAAATTTCTAAATACCAGACCTTATCTGAATTCCTAATTGGAGAATTGAACAGAAAATACGATCTTAGACCTAGGGCAGGGCCTGGTAGACCTCCAAAAAATCCAAATCTAAATGAACCTCAGATAGAATCTATTGAAACCCAGACCACAACTATCATTCAACCATTGAATCAAACAGGTGAAACAAGTAAAATTGATAAAATTGATTTGACAACCTTCAATGTTGAAACAGAACTAAAAAGGGTTAAAATACCAATTCCCCTAGCTGAACTGACAAAAAATATAGGGTATAAGAACCAAGTTTCAAAATGGATTCATTCATCAAGTGTGGATGCTGAAGGGGATGTGATAATCCTGCAGGACAAAAAATCCTCAATAGTTTTTGGTCCTAGCTCTGACATGATAGATGAGAATGTGCCACCGTTTTTTGTGACTCTAAAATTCATAATTTCTTGTTATATAATTGTATGTTAGATTCTGGGGCTTCCCATAATCTAATGCCTAAAGTAATCATGAATCAGTTGCAATTATAAGTCACTAGAACTTACCATGATCTTTACACTTTTGACTCCAAGAAAATTCCTTGTCTTGGACTCATTAAAGACTTGGTGGTTACCTTAGCTCAAATCCCTGTAAAAAGTGTGGTTTTAGACATAGTAGTAACTGACATCCTCCAAAATTTGGTATGCTGCTGTCAAAATCTTGTTGTGCTAAGTTAGGAGGAAGCCTGCAAATGGATATGTCTTATGCCACTCTTCCTGTTTATGGGGGTGAGCATCTCAGGCTATATAGAGAGTTTAGATTTATGAATATTGTTTGTAGGGATGATCAAGCTAGGAATCATCCTATTTATGTTGTTGACCAAGAATTTGGGTGTTTTGGACTGTCTGCAAATAATTCACAAAATACTCAACTTACTATTGAAGATATTGTTGATCAACCTAAAACCATTGAAACTGATATTTGGAAAATGTACTTTGACGGTTCTTCCTCAAAGGAAGGAGTAGGAGCTAGAATTGTATTAATTTCACCAGATAAAGAAAACATTACCCAATCATTCAAACTTAAATTCAATGTAACTAATAATGTAGCAGAGTATGACGCTTTTCTGCTAGGATTGGAGTTAGCAAGAAGTTTAAAGGTGCAGAAATTAAGTGTATAGAGTGATTCTGAACTTATTGTCAAGCAAGTTAGGAATCAGTGTCAAACCAAGCACCCCAGACTAAGATCTTATCGGAATGAAGTTTGGGATTCAATTGAAATTTTATTTTCAACATTCAATATTACTGTTATTCCTAGAGATCAAAACATGCATGCAGATTCCTTGGTTGTTTCTGCAAGTTCCTTTAAAATCCCTGATAAAATGCTTGTCTAGTATCAAATTCAAGTCAAGTATAGACCATTTATTCCTGGCAATCTTAAGTACTGGAAAAAAAAATTATGATGACGAGCAAAATCCTTTTTGCAAGTCATAGATGGATTATCAAACATGCAAGTTGAGGAAGAGCCACTTGAAAATCTTGAAATTGACAAGGAAAATCAAACACCACAATTTTATTCTACAATTGTTGATCATTAAATTATCCAACTCTCTAACAATTTTATTCCAAAAGGGTTAATCCCTTGAGAATCTCTTTGATCATAATGATATCCCAAAAAATCCACTCTCTGATTCACCTGACGAAAATATTGAAATTTATAACATTGGAAGTTCTGAAGAGATCATAAATGTTAAAATTCTGGCATCCCTATCAATGGAAGCTAAAGACAAATATTTAGCCCTCCTTAAATCCTACAAAGATGTTTTTTCCTGCCCTTATAATGAATTAAAAACATATGATACATCTCTTATTGAACATAAAATTCCATTAAATCCAGAGGCAAAACCTTTCAAACAAAAATTGAGGAGAATTAATCATGTTCTTCTTCCTATAATCGAAAAAGAACTAAAGAAGCTACTGGATGCTAAAATAATACTTCCATTAAGATAATCAGATTGGGTAGCCAATCTAGTTCCAGTGAGAAAAAAGAATGGTGAAATTAGATTATGTGTGGATTTTAGGAATTTGAAAAAATCTTCCCTGAAGGATAATTATCAATTACCTAAGATGGATCAATTACTTCAGAAAGTTTCAGGAGCCCAGAGAATTTTCATGTTAGATAGTTTTTATGGATATAATCAGATTATGGTTAGTCCAAAGGATAGAGAAAAAATCGCATTTACAACTCCATGGGGAACATTTATGTATAACTGGATGCCTTTCGGGTTTAAAAAAATATAGAGCCACATTTCAATGTGTTATGGACCTTGCATTTGTAGGTAAGACCAACAAATTTGTTGTTATTTATTTAGATGATTTAACAGTTTTTTCCAATTCTGATGAAAAGCATTTGAAGCATTTGAGAAAAGTTTTTTATAGGTGCAGAAAATTTGGGATTTCCCTTAATCCCAAGAAGTCTTTGTTTGCACTCCAAGAAGGAAAATTGCTCGGCCACATCATTTCTAAAGGAGTACTCATTGATCCTAAAAGAGTTTTAGCAATTCAGGCACTCATATTACCAAGGAACAAGAAGGAAGTTCAAGGTTTCCTTGGCAAAATTATTTTTTTAAGAAGATTTATCCCTAACTATGTCAAATAGTTAAGGACATAACTAATATGCTTTAAAAGAACCATGAAATCAAATGGACTTTTCCTGCTAGGTATGCATTTGATCAAATTAAAAAGGCCATTGCAAAAACCCCCATCTTAGCCAGTCCAGATTACTTTGAAACTTTTAGTGTCTTTTCTTTTGCTTCTGAAACTACCTTAGTTGTCATTCTTTTGCAAAAGAACAAAGATGGAGATGACCAACCCATTGCCTTTTTTAGCAATATTATGAGAGATGTTGAGCTAAAGTATGACATCATTGAAAAACAAGCATACTCTCTAGTTCAAGCTCTGAGAGCCTTTAGAGTATACCTCCTCCACTCTTCTATCATTGCCTATGTACCCAATAGTGTTGTCAAAAATGTTCTAACTCAACCTGACACTGATGGAAGGAGAGAGAGATGGATAACTAAAATTTTAGAGTATGATCTCATCATCAAGACTACCAAATTAATAAAAGGTCAAGGCCTGGCCAAGCTCCTTGTTGGATCTAATTGCAAGATCTTAGGAATAAATTATGTTTTTTACATCCTAGATGAGAAGAATCCACAAGAACCTTCTAAGAGCCCAACTAAGAAGAATACACAAGAACCTTATGCAACCCCCACACAGGAGAATCCACAAGAACCTTCTGAGAGCCCAACTAAGAACAATCCACAAGAACCTTCTGAAATCCCCATAAAAGAGAATCCACAAGAACCTTATGCATCAGATTAAACAATCTTGATTCACATTGATGAAAAAAAATTGTTATCAGATTGGTACTTTGGCATTATGAACTTTCTTAGAGAATTTGAATGTCCAGCTGAATTTAGCAGAATGCAATTTAAAACACTGAAGTTGAAGGCTGTAAAGTATTGTATTGTGAATGCAAATTTGAATTGGAAGGATCCTCATAACGTCCTTTTAATTTTCCTAATAGAGAATGAGACATAAGGGATCACTGATGAATTTCATGCAAGAATTTGTGGAGGGCACTATGCTTGGAGGGCCACAGCTTACAAGATCTTAAGGGCAAGGCTTTATTGGCCTACTCTGTTTGCAGAAGTGGGAGCAAAGGTTAGGAGTTGTATTCAATGTCAAATGTTTGTTGGAAAGAAGAGATTAGCATCTCTTCCATTGGTCCCACTCTTAGTCCAAGCACCATTCACTCAATGGGGATTGGATTTCATTAGTGAAATTCATCCTCCATCAAGCAGTCGGCATAAATGGATATTGACTGCTACAGACTACTTTACCAAATGGCTAGAAGCCATTCCAGTCAAAAATGCAACTGATACTATGGTTATCAAGTTTATTGAAGAATATATATTGTCTATATTTGGATGCCCCCAACGAATAGTGACAAACAATGCACAATCTTTCAACAATACTAAGATGATTGAGTTCTGTTAGAAATATCAAATCTTGTTGCCTCATTCTACACCATATTATCCACAGGGAAATGGACTGGAAGAGTCCTCAAATAAAAGTTTGGTTAAAGTGATAAAATAAACATTGGAGGATCATAAAAGGAGTTGGGATAGTCATCTTATTTATGCACTTTGGGCCAACAGGATTTCACCCAAAAGATCAATAAGTAAATCCCCTTTTCAGCTTGTTTGTGGAAAAGAAGCTATATTTCCCACACATTTAGCTTTTCCTGTTATGAAGATTTTGCAAGAGTCAATTGAAGAGCCTGATGACTTCTCTCGAAGAATAAATCAAATCATAGAATTGAATGAGGATAGAGATGAAGTACATTACAAGCTTAAGAAATATCATAGTAAGATGAAAATCTTGTTTGATAGGAAATTCAGGGAAAGAGATTTCAGGCAAGGTGATTTGGTACTCAGATGGGATGCTAGGAGAGAAGAAAAAGGGAAACATGGAAAGTTTGACAAACTTTGGTTGGGACCTTTTAGCATTGTTGAGGTCAAGGGTAATAACACTTTCATTCTACAGAATTTGGAGGGAGAGTATTCCTCATTGCTTGTCAATGGGAAGTACTTGAAGCACTATATTCAGTATTGAGAGGTTTCCATTCATTCACCATTGTATTATACCCGAGAGTTTTATTTTAAATGTAGTGTGTATTTGTTTCAACAGAAGACCCCATTAGCCCAAGGAGAAGGCACATGGATCTGCAAGTTCTCTGCATCCTACAAGAGGAAGCAATCCCCAGTTGGAGACGATGTTGTAACATTCTTTATTTTTCATAAGTTAGTTTATTTTATAAAATAGGGTATGAAAAAATAAAGAAAAAATGGAAATATGAAAAAATAGAAAATATAAAAAGAGATGAAATAAAACCCCATCAAAATAAAATCAAAATATTTGTATAAGTGTGCTTGTCTAAATGTCACTTCATGAATAAATTCCATTTGTAATAAATAAAGGTCTGTGTGCAGCTTATTTTTGTGCCACAACCTTTTCTTCTGATCTGGATCAAACTATTTAATTTTGATCAAATCATTTAAATTTTTGTTCTAGATTAGACAATAAGTTCAACCAAACAATTTAATCTTGGTTAAACATTAGAATTTAGGATAGATTATGGCAAATAAAAAGGCCTAATATGCTAAAAAATTGGCCTAAACTTATATTAGATTAGGTTTAGATTAGTCAAATAGTTTAAAAAGGGGAGCTAGTCTAAACACGCCCAAGATAGATTAATTTTTCAATTAGTGCTTAATTTCCTTGTTAAAAGGTGATTAATTCTTTGAAAATAAGCATATTTTATGCTTTTAAGCCAAATTCATATACGAAAAAATTGTTTTTTCGGAAAGTGATAAAGTTCGGGCAAGAATCGACGGTCATCTGCCTCCCTGCCCATATCAACAGCAGTGAAGCTTCTTTGCACCCCCTCAACATAAAATGAGATAACGATAGGGGGGGGGGAGATGTGAAAATTGGTTTTTCCTATGCGGGCCCCTCACCCCATACCACTTACCACTACCCCCCCCCCCTTTGAAATCTGTCATCACTCTTCCCACGCTTCCCAATACTCCAATTGAGCCACACCACGTCTCTCACCCATTATCACCTACCCATTCTTGCATATCCATTGTCACCATTAATTCCTTTCCGTTGTGTTGTAGCAGCTACAACCACCCTCCAAAATTTTTCCTTAGCCTATTTTGGAGCCTCCCTACCAACCTTACACAGCAACTTGCCTCGCCTCGTCAAGTCCTCAAACTTCAATGTCTTTCTTGCTCAAGCGCAGCCTATCGATCATAGTTTGATCTTTTCCTTCATAGGCTACTCACCCAGACTTGGCCTAGTTGCAATATGAGCAACTTCCCCTTGAAAACTGCGCATTTCTGGAGGGAAACCAGTCTTCTCTCTAGAAATTGTGCAATCCTCTCTAATAGCCTTCTGGGCTCCAATATTGTGTAATCCTGCCAGCCAACCCTCCCAATAGGATTTGCGCAAATTTTCCTAGCAGGAGGTTGTTTAGCCCAGGATTTGCGCAAATCTAGGTAGCAGTCAGCTTCTCAGCCTAGAAATTGCACAAATCTCTTTGGCAGCCAGCCCAACTCCTAGCCAACAATGCGCATTTTTCTCCAGCAGTCAAGCAGTCTCTTGCATGTGCAGTTGAGTTGACCGGTTCCCTTCGAGACTGAGAAAAAAAAACTTACATGCATGGTTTGTTTCTCCCAAGGCATCATACAAAGGCATCCCTTATTTGAGGGATCTATGTTTAGCAGTTGGAAGTTACATGCAAGGAACAATTCAGAAACCTCATGCCAAGTGTCACTTCCCCTAGATTTGTGGCATGCGCGTCACAACCTCGATGTTATCAAAACTCATCAACTGGATGTTTTAGAGCTCATTCCTCACATAAACCTTGTAGCTATGACATCCCACATCACATCTAGGAGCAGTCGGCACATTTAGCTCAGTTGTTTTGGGATAAGCTCGCTTCCCATGCCTTGTGCTGCATTTCTGTCGCTTTTAGGGTTTTCGCTTGTATGAGTATTGTTTTCTTGATTTCTTTGAATGCTTATTGTCGTTTACATGTATACTAGCTTGTCCTAGCGCTATTTCAATTTTCGTTGATATCTCACTGCTATCGCATGCATGAAAATGTTTTGCATGGACGTTCAGCCAACCAGCGAACGACCTCACCCACATGCATCTTAATCTGTTTGTTCAATCCTCCATTCATGACTTCTGCTATCACTTAGTGTCGCCATGCATTTCATTGACTTACTTGCTTTCAGTTGCCCGTTGGCGAGTCGGGCCAAACTTGGCCTGGTCTCTGCCTTCACCAAGGCTGCATTGCGCAATCTAGAGAAGGAAGGCCCACTTTCCTCTCCAGATTTGTGCATTCTAGCCTAGCACTAGCCTCCTAGACTGAATTGCGCATTTCTAGAGGCCAATGGCTACTTGGCCCAAAAAATTGCACAAATTTTTCCCTAGGCTAGCAGTCTTTCCCAACTGGAATCGCACATTGTGCAATCCCAACAACCAACTACCCAACTGGATTGCGCATTTTGCAGTTCCAACAGTAAGTCAGTCTCCCAGTAGCCTAGACTATGCCTTGTGCGGTCTTAGCAGTCAGTCTCCAGGCCTCCCAGTTGAAATTGCGCAACCTTCATGATCATTCACCCAGGTATGTTGCAAGTCAGTTCTCATGTTCATTTTAGTTTTCAACTAACAGATTGCTTGCCATGAGAGTTGCCATGTCTACAGGCATCACAGGTGTTCATTTTCCTCTCAGCAATACAAGTACAATGGTTTCCAAGAGAGAAGAGGCAAAGACATCGTTCAAAGCACGCATGGGGATGCAGTCAATCAAGTGTCTATGGGCTTACCTACTCACGAAGACAGCAAGTTGTTCGTGGACAAGGACATCAAGCAGCAACATCACAACAAGCAACATCATGAACAGTAGCTGAAGGCAACATAACAAATGCAGTGAATGCAGCAAATGAAGCGAGCGCAATGAATGCAAGAGGAAGGTTGTTGACAACATAGAGACGAAGCAAAGTTGCAAGATCAAGCAGATCCACTAATAATGAAAGCAACTTTGGAGACTCAGGCTATGAAGTGACGATGCGACATGAAGATCACGTGAAGGCAAAAGATGGAACAAAGAAGGAGTTGCATGTGCTGAAACAGCAACTCAAGAAGAACATGAAGTTGCACAAACAATCCAATGAGTTGCAGCAGGAACAGGAACATCAATGGGCGCAACATGCACTCACAGATGAAACTGCGCTAGTACAAGTTAAGGATCCACCCTAGTAGCTGACACATAGCAAACATGGTTAGCAGTGTTGTTGATCACATGCAAAGGATCCAATAGCATGCATGTTGTTGAGAAAATGCATGCAATCTAACTCATTCAACACACTCACCAAGGCGAAGACAAGAAGCAAGTCCAACTGGGGCTGAACATGCACTTCAGAAAGTTGATGCACGTGACAACCAACACACACTTGAAGATCAACATAGACTTTATGCATTAGTGTGTTGCCAGTTCAACCATACCCAAGAAGACCATGCGCATGTTAGCAGACCAGTTGGATGAAGGGGTCGAACCAATGCAATAGTTGCAAAGGAGGCAAGAGTTCGCTTTAGCAAGATGTCACCATGAGGTGCATGCACACCATCACGGACGACCAAGCTTGGCATCAACTCACCAGCTTCACCATCACAAGAATGTTAAAGAGTTGGTCTCACCACAGCAGACTGAGTGTCAGTGATGTCTTGCAAGGCTTGCTCAAGCCATGTTGTCTCACATGAGTACATGTGCATTGTAAAGTTGAGTCATGGCAATTGTAAGTCGAGTGTCAATAGCTGGATGTAACATTCATAGAGTAGGTGAAGAGTCATGAGGGTAGTTGAACTATCACAAAGGGGAATGTCAAGGGTCACCCCACCCTTTGCTATAAATAGTCCCTCATAACTCATTAGATGGGCTTTTGGTCAACCAAGCTTCTACTAAGACTATCTTGAATAAGGCTTGGACATTATTGTAACGTGCCTTGGCTTCTCCACTACACGGAGCTAGTATATCTCTTTGGAGCAGACGAATGTGGTTGTAATGTTCCACTGATGGGGCTAGCAGGTTTACATCGTGTATTGTATGATTGTGTCATACACTTCTTTATATAATAAAATCCAACACATTTTCATGCATATGTTGTTATTAGAGTTGGACTGCTCCAGTTGCCTTAATGATAGATGTTGTTTAACTTACGTACTTGTATATGAACTGATTTGTATGCAAATATATGAATCTTGTTGCTAATGTGTTGCATATGTTGTTAACGTTGTCACCGTCCATGTCAACTGCTCTGTCAGATATCAGACAGACCTTTCTCTAAACCTTATTATATCAACTGCCACACTCATCTCAGACTGATCCGTGAGTTTTGTTCGTGTTATCTTACCTTGTATGTCGTGACTACCGCATCTGTGTCGACTACTCTATGGAAGTTGTGCATGTCCTTTGTGTTGTGTGTTCCTAGCCGAGTTGGGACTGATCCCTTTCAACCTAGAACTCACCTTCACCTTCCTCTCCCTTTGAAGTGTTGGAACCTCTCATACTTATTCCTTGACTCACTGCATTAGTCACACCCTTGCTACTGACAGAGTTATCTTACTTGCCTCTGTGCGACATCATAGTCAAGGCATTACCTTACGACCCACTGCTGGAACTCCTACACCAAACAGTTTGAGGTCTAATTGGGACTTCTTGCCGGGGAGATCCCCTTGACATGTTGGCGTGTCCAACACCATCAACATTTTTGGTGCTAGGAGGGCCTGATGAAAAGCAGTTTCCTCTCATACAATTTTGAACCTTTGCATATCTTTCATGGAGTCTTCCATTCTTCTTCCCTCGAGGTGTTTTTCGAATCATGAAGATGTCTCCATCTCGGGGAAGCTTTTCAATCTCTTGTCCACTCACATGTATGATGGTGAAGGTGAAGGCGAAGTGGCCTAGCCTGAGCACTTACATAACTTTCTTTCTATGATTTATGAGGAAGATGATTTTACGGACGAATAGGCTAGGTTGTTGCTCACATACACACTTCACGTATCTCCATTCCGTTGGGTACTCAGCCTACCTGCTGACATCGTGCACTCATGTGAGAACTTTTTTGATCTCATTGAAGACACATTCTATCATTTTGATCTAGATCATCTTGACCGGAAACTGTTATAGCAAGAGAGGGCTCCACATGAATCCGTTATTTATTTTTGGCAGTGCTTCCGTGACTTGCAGTTTCAAGCTCCAAGGAGCTAGATGAGGTTCGCTTATCTCTGGGACTAGTTTAAGTACTGTCCGAAGAAATCTGCATGTCCTAAGAGGAAGCTTGATGTCAAGCCTCACTCAACCTTCTTCATTGATGGAACTGCGCAATCCCATGTGGGAACAAGCACTGTCTCAATGGACTATCCTCCTCCCTCTCATTCTACAGTTCCACCATCGCCTAGTGATGCTGAGGATCATGTTCGCATATTTTTTCATCATTCACACCCTCCCAACATCACTTCACTCAATATTCACACAGATTTGGTTGTGAGTCCTTCGAGTTCTCATATGCATTCTTCTCTTCAACCTCCGTCTTCGCACTCAGGTTTTCCTATGGATGATGTTGTCTTATGTTCATCCATTTCAGACTCTTCACTTGTTGTGAACGAGGAACAACCCATTGATGGAGTTGGCGTTGCACAAACAACATGCATTGTCATTCATGGAGAGTATGAGTGGGAGCTTGAACATCACCACTCGGCGAAGGATGACTCCCTTCCATCTAAGCCCCCTCTATTCTTTCCTAGCCTCTTTGGTGAACCTGCCATCCATGATTTTGCATGTGTGTTTTCATCCATGGATGCACCCATTGTTGATCACTCGCAGGGATCACCAGATGCTAGTCCATCATTTGACAACGGAGAGGATAAGTTAATCATTGAAAATCTACTTGATCCTTAATTTATCTTTTCCGAAAACATAGAGGTTGAGTTCATTTGCTTTTCATCTACCCCTCTGTTTAATTCATCTCATCATGAGGATGCCGAAGAATTCATTCATTTTTCTGATCGTGGCAGTCGTGATCCATTCCCTTCCATTTTTTATCACGATCATGAATCTATCGCAATTGATCTTTCAAAGCCACCATTTTATGATGATCTACCTGATGATGAAGTTGAGACACCCAAGACTATCGAGGCACTTCAGCCCGAGCTGATGGTTATGTCAGGCCATCGCTCCCTTGGGGTTAGTCTCACATCCGATCATGAAATTGTTCAATCACTCAAGGCTCCTCATCACTCATCTCTATGCATTGAAGATCCATCTCACACACAGATCACACTTCCTCCACTCGAACTGCACGATCTCATTACTCATGCATTGGAGGAATCCTACATTGCAAGCACATATGCACGACACAAGTTGTCTTTGTTTCTTTCGTTTGCTTGCATGTCATAGTTAAGAGTGTGCTTTTGCTTCAGAGTTGCACGTAGTGTCACATAGCACCATGATAAGTCCACGGACTGTCCGTCATGCACATGCACTCACTTATGTCCCGTGGACACTTTGAAACACGGAGTGTGGCTGTCTTCATTGTTATATCTTTCTTGTTTGCTGGTCCACACAACTGGGTTACTCGTGGACCAAACCTTCACCAACATGGGTCTACCAATGCGTCGATGGTTGCACTGGGAGTATCACTTCACGAAATCAGGCCCATGCACCATTAGTGTAGAAGTAGGAGTAGTGTTTGCTTTCAGTTGCTTGCTTGCATGCTTATTTGCTTACATGCTATGTTTGCTTTCTTGTTTGCTTTCCTGTTTGTTTACTTGCTTTGCTTTCACTTTTTCTTCTGCTCTTGCTTTGCTCTGATGATTATTAGTTCGTTTGATTGTTTCGTTCATAGGATAGTTTGCATGAAACCATGTGTGACTCATGAAACGAGATGGGTAAAGTACAATAGGGCTTGTACAGTTATGACTACTTGGTTACCTGTCATCTTGCCTCTATATGATGAACTTGTTACTTTTAGTCCATGATACGTCGAAGGAAAATACATAATGTTCGAAGTGAACCTTGGTGAACACACAATGCTTGTGTGCTAACTAGTGTCACCTCCTCTAGTTGATTGTTTTTCGGTTAACCTTTGTCAGCTTAGTCAAGTAGAGTAAGGTGAGGGGGAAACCTTAATAGGCAAGTCAGAGATACAATCAAATACTTATCTGCTGGAACAACCTCCTCTACTCTCAATTATTCAGGATCCCTCTTCTACCTCTGAAAAGAATAAGTGTTATGCACAGTGAAAATGAAAAGTCAAAAAATAAAAAATGAATAAGGTAAAAGAAGAGAAAGGCTTCTGGCATAGGGAGGTCATGAAAGTAACTCCACCGGGGTACTGACCAAGCTCGCTGATAGTAAAGCCATGCTTGTGTTCCTATGTGACTCCACCAGGGTACTGTCCAGGCCTGCCGGTAGTGGAGCAACACCAGAGATGAAACTAAGACTCTGACGACTATACTGCTTGTGCACCTATATACCCCTCAACCCCAATTGAAACAACTATGTTTCCTTGGCTTGGAATTTGTGTCAATTGACCAAGACTTTGGCAGATGCTACATCTTACAATCAAACTACTGTGAAGCCAAGACGAGCTGAGAATTGAACAATACTTCTGGAGGTGTCATACTTGCTTTTCATGAACAAGGTCCATTCAGAGAGCTGGAGTTCTACCAATGTGTCGCCGAGTGTTGTAGCGGCTACAACCATCCTCCAAAATTTTTCCTTAGCCTGTTTTGGAGCCTCCCTACCAACCTCACACAACAGCTTGCCTCACTTTGTCAAGTCCTCAAGCTTCGGTGTCTTTCTTGCTCAAGGGCAGTCTATTGATCAGAGTTTGATCTTTTCCCTTCACAGGCTACTCACTTAGACTTGGTCCAGCTGCAGTCTGAGCAGCTTCCCCTTGAAAATTACGTATTTCTGAAGGGCAACCAACCTTCCCTCCAAAAATTGTGCAATCCTCTTTGACAGCCTGCTGGGCTCCAGGATTGCGCAATCCTGCCAGCCAACCCTCCTAGCAGGATTTGCACAAATTTTCCCAGCAGCAGGTTGTTTAGCCAAGGATTTGCGCAAATCTTGACAACAATTAGCTTCTCAGCTGAGAAATTGCACAAATATCCTCGGTAGCCAGCCCACCTCCCAGCCAGAAATGCACATTTTTTCTAGCAGTCAAGCAGTCTCTTGCATGTGCAGTTAAGTTGACCGATTCCCTCCGAGACTGAGAAAAACAAACTTAAATGCATGGGTTGTTTCTCCCAAGGCAACATGCAAAGGCATCCCTTGTTTTAGGGATCTATGTTTAGTAGTTGGAAGTTATATGTAAGGAACAATTCAGAAACCTCCCTCCAAGTGTCGTTTCCCCTAGATTTGTGGCATGCGCGTCACAACCTCAATGTTATCAAAACTCATCAACCGAATGTTGCAGAGCTCATTCCTCAAATCAACCTTGTAGCTCTGACATCCCACATCACATCTAGGAGTAGTAAGCACATTCAGCTCAATTGTTTTGGGGTAAGCTCTCTTCCCATGCCTTGTGTTGCATTTCTATTGCTTTTTGGGTTTTCGCTTGTATGAGTATTGTTTGCTTGATTTCCTTAAATGCTTTCTATCATTTACATGTATACTAGCTTTTCCTAGCTCTATTTCAATTTTGATTGCTATCTCATTGTTTTCATATGCATGAAACTGTTTTGCACGGATGTTTTCCCAACCAGCGAATGGCCTCACCCACATGCATCTTGATCTGTTTGCTCAATCCTCCATTCACATTTTGCATGCACCGTTTATCACTTCTGCTATCACTTAGTGTCGTCGTACATTTTATCGACTTACTTGCTTTCAGTTGCCCATCGGCGAGTCGGGCCAACCTTGGCCCGATCTCTGCCTTCATCAAGGTTGCATTGTGCAATCTGGAGAAGGACGCCCACTTTCCTCTCCAGATTTGCGCATTCTGGCCCAGCACTGGCCTCCTAGACTGAATTACGCATTTCTAGAGGCGAGTGGCTGCTCGGCCCAAAAAATTGCACAAATTTGTCCCTAGGCTAACAGTCTTTCCCAGCTGGAATCATGCATTGTGCAATCCCAGTAGCCAATTGCCCAACTAGATTGTGCATTTTGTAGTTCTAGCAATCAGTCAGTCTCCCAGCAACCCAAATTGTGCCTTGTGTAGTCTTGGCAATCGGTCTCCCGACTGAAATTGCACAACCTTCTTGATCATTCACCCAGGTATGTTGCAAGTCAATTCTCATGTTCATTTTGCTTTTCAACTGACAGATTGCTTGCTATGAGTGTTTCCATGTCTCCAGGAATCACAAGTGTTCATATGCCTCTCAGCGGTACAAGTACAATGGTTTCCAAGAGAGCAGAGACGAAGACATCGTTCAGAGCACGTTTGGGAATGCAGTTGATCAAGTGTCCATGGGCTTAACTACTCATGAAGACATCAAGTTGTTCGTGGACAAGGACATCAAGCCGTAGCATCACAGTGAGTAGCATCATGAACAGCAGTTGAAGGCAGCATACCGAATGCAATGAACATAGCAAATTAAGTGAACATAATTAATGCAAGAGGAAGGTTGTTGAAAACATAGAGGTGGAGCAAAGTTGTAAGATCAAGAATATCCACTAATAATGAAAGCAACTTTGGAGACTCAGGCTATGAAGTGACAGCGCGACATGAAGATCGCGCGAAGGCAGAAGATGGAACAAAGAAGGAGTTGCATGTGATAAAGCAACAAATCAGGAAGAACATGAAGCTACACAGACAGTCCAATGAGTTGCAGTAGGAACAGTAACAACAGTGGGCGCAACATGCACTCATGGATGAAACTGCGCCAGTACAAGTTAAGGATCTACCCCAGCAACTAACACAGAGCAAACATGGTGAGTAGTGTTGTTGATCACATGCAAAGGATCCAACAGCATGCATGTCATTGAGCGCACGCATGCAATCCAACCCATTCACCACACTCACCAAGGCAAAGACAAGAAGCAAGTCCAACTGGGGCTGAACATGCACTTTGGCAAGTTGATGTGCATGACCACCAACACACACTTGAAGATTGGCACAGACACTATGCATCAGTGTGTTGTCGGTTCAACTGTACCGAAGATGACCATGTGCATGTTAGCAGACGAGTTGGATGAAGGGGCCGAACCAATGCACCGGTTGCAACAGAGGCAAGAGTTTGCTTTAGTAAGATGTCACCATGAGGTGCATGCACACCATCACGGACGAACAAGAGGGGAAGGTGTATGAACATCTGGAAACAAGTTTTGCCGATGATTTCACCATCCAAGAGAAATTTCCTTCAAAACCCTAGGAGAGGGAAATGAACTTGCCAAGGCACAACTGAAGCATGAACAAGATGTAAAATGACTCATTATACACTGACATGATAATGACAACCTTATGAATGATGATAGACTCAGCTGAATGATGACAATATGTTAGCGCTTGGAATTCACCTAGGCTGAGATAGACAAACTCTCAAGGCTACATCAAACCATTTCACCTCGTAGCTAGCCCTACGAGGTATGAGAAGGCTCTCTCGGGTCAGATTCAGTAGATCTTTCAATATGATTAGCTGACCAATTAGGATCAAAGATATTAGGCTAGTAAATTGATAAGGGGGGTTTATTTAAAGATTTTTGGGTTTTTTGGTGGCAATTGGAGGGAGTGCAATTCAGGGTGCGGGGATTGAGCACAGTTTTTGCAGGGGAATCTTTGGGGCAAGGTAGGAGTGAGCGCTGATGCCTTAATCTGAGATGGATGATCAGGGATGATAGAGAAGGAGCTAAAGAGGGCAAACAACCATTTGAATCCTCTCTAGACAGTAGAAAACATAAATTTTGAACAAACTAAAAAGCTAAGCATGTCAAAGCATGAATTCAAACTTTACCACTTCATCTGTCCAAATAGAAGCAAAAGAGAGATGTGGAATACATAAACAGACTTACAAGAACATGTAGAGAACACACCATCAACACAACAATCCACAATGATGTCTGCAAAACCCTGGCCTTCCTTTCTTTAAATTGCAGAGATAGATGTACAATATACAATAAAGCTTTCTCCCACAAGAGTCCAACCTTCCAACCTCTCAAAATGACTAAGAAAACACATAATATAGGCAAGCTAACCTCTTCCCTTGCCTCTAGGGGTCGAGCTCATCCTTCTAGGAGCAGTTTGAACTAATTCCAACTAAGCACTAGATAATAGGCAGCTCAACAACTTGCCTCTATTACTTAGCTAACTGATTCATGCATTAATTATTCACTTTTTACATCAAGGAAGCTTCTAGAAGAGTAAAGAGAGGTAAAATCTATCAAAGTGCCATGAAAATATTACATTTATCCATCATCTACAAGTAAAAATAATCAACCATAGTCAAAACAGTGTTTTTGACCAAAAAAGTCAATTTTGGCAAAGTTAGCTCTCACATCCGCACCCCCTGGCTCTCACGTCCGCGCACCTTTGCAGCAACTTTTGAGTGGGTTCCACTGGTCCAAATCAGGTGCAAGATGGCTCATTTGAAAGCTTGGTCTGTCTACTTTCCATCCCAAGTGGAATTTCTGAATTTGGAGTTGTTTTGCCCCCTCAAAAACCATTTCTCCCAAGGTCACTTTCTGCAACTCAAAAAGTGGGTAGAAAGTCATTTTTTTGATGTATTTTGAGCTTTTGGAGGCTCAAATCTCAAAATCAAGCTTCTCCCAAGTATTGGTAATTTTTCTCTTTGCATGCCCTTTCCAAAAATGCCAAGTTTTCAAAATTCCGAGCAGTCCTTCAAAACAGCCGCGCTTGGGACGCGGCGTTTCAAATGGCCAAAACCTGTAAATTGCACAAAAAATTCACAAATGACAAAATTTTCTCCAAATTTCTTGAAATTTGGGCTGGGAGTCCCCAATCAAGTACCATGCTCAGTCAAAGAGGCTTTGGCCAAAATTTGGAGTGGATCGGGC
>APFE030924220.1:0-12681 GCA_000404065.3 Pinus taeda
ACCCCATCTCATCCTCTCTCCCTATCGTGTCTCATCACCGAATCAACCGCCTACCACATATGATTTGTCAACTGTGGAAAATAGAATATTCGACGTATTGCGGTTCCATTCATCGGATCTGAAGTCCTTTACACTCACCACAGACATTCACAGTATGTGGGGTCCTAAACTCTCTATGTGGATTCCTGAAATCTTTGTTAACCCTTGGCAGTTTACACAGCAAAGCGTATCGGAATGGATGCGGTGGGTTGCCAAGAAGAACGTGGAACATCTCTCTCTCGAATATTGCTACCAAATGGAAACCCTGCCGCCCTCCCTTTTCTTATGCAGTCGTCTCACTAATCTTACACTCGACAACTGTATTATCACCACTTTTCCAACTGATTTCGTGGGATTCAAGCATCTCACTGAGTTGAGCTTCACCGATATTGAAATGACAGACGACATCTTAGCACGATTTCTTTTGCATTGCCCACTTCTTCGTAAGCTGAATTTGTGTAGATGTTCTGGCCTGAGGAGGCCTGTCATTTTATCTCACAGCATTACAGATTTAGTTCTATATCTTTATAGGGCGGGAGGATTGACAGTCAATTGCCCTAAACTTCAAACTCTGAAGGCAGTCACGTACGGAGAAGATTTGACAGTCAATGGAATGGGATTGTATGAGCTATCCTCAAGGATCAACGGATTTGAAATGGAGCGTGGAAATAATTTGATTGAGTTGTCGTTGACTTCAAGTGGAAATGTAGGATACAACTTGTCTGTCAACAGATTTCTTGAATTCATGGGTACGCTTAGGTCATTGAAAGTGCTTACCATGCATTTTGGATCTGCATCTGATGGGAGAGAAATGATGGCGGTGCCTCTGCTGAACCTGCTCTCGAGGCTTCCTAACCTTCAGCGATTACACCTGCACGGACAGCCCATTCTGGTAAGTGAATAACTCTTTTGATGAACCTCGGTAGGGATTTCTGTCGATTCTGGTAAGTGAATAACTCCTTTGATGAATGTCAGTAGGGGTTAGAAACGCTTCCATTTCAGATTTATCCGTAAGAGTTTTGCTTTAATCATAAATGACAGAACCCCAGAATCCTCTATTTTGAGAAACTCCTCTTCTGTCGCCATTATTGTTGAGATGTCATTATTGTTGAGAGTACATCTCACTCCTATTCTGTCGCCATTATTGTTGAGATGTCATTATTGTTGAGAGTGCATGTTGGGGTATATAAGATAACTATGACTTTTATACTTTGTAACGCAGGAAGATGCAGAAGGACATCCAATTGCACCAGCTTCAACGTACCCACTTGTTAATCTTCAATTAATACAGATGGATATCATCAAATACGATGCGAGAGTACTTCGTTTGTTGGGTTGCCTTCTTCAAATAGCTCCTGGGTTCAAACAAGTGAAACCGCGACCTCCAGAAGATTTTTTCCAAATGTGGAAGTCTTTAAAGAAAAGTCGCGAGCAGGGAACGATCTCAGAGGAGATCCCTCTCCGTGAAATTTTTGTTCGCCTGTGATATTACTTTCACAATAGTTGTTTGTCAATGTTTTTGGTTCCGGTCAAATTGGGATTTACGCGACAATTATTTTCATGTATTCACGGTGGAAAGCGTGAGGGACTTTTAAAATAACATTTGTGGTTTATAATGTGCAACTTATTTATGAACACCTTGATGTAATTGATTAGATACGATCATCAACGTGGGAGAGATTTATGGGAGAGATTTTTAAATAACATTTTGATTAACTTATTTATGAAAACCTTAATGATTAGATCAGAATAGCAATTTGGTGAGTGCAATTCTAGATATACCCAAGTGTGTTAGACATGGACATTACGGAGGTTTGATTTAAATTATTATTCTATCTTTTAAGATCCCATTTTTTAAGGGTTTTTTTTTTTTTTTTCAACTGAAAAATCAAATTTTTTATATTGATGTGTACGCTATACATATTTTTGGTTTTTTGAAGAAAAACCATGAGCTGAAACGATAGGCAAATAACATAGCCTCCATCAACATACCTTCCAAAAGTAAATTCATATGTTCTGTGTGAAACCTGATGAAAGATCCTATACGCAGATAAGACAGAGACTGGTGGAAAAAAAACAGATAATACAGAAAGTGCTGGTATATAACAAAGTGTATGTTTTAAGAGACATTTACTTCAAAAGACCAATGCACGAAACGTAGTGCAGCAAACCAGTGGGATAGAGAAGCTATATCCCCATAACTTCCATAAGGGACGTGACGGTGAGATAGATGGATGATACAGGCCTCCTTTTGCTGGAGAAAATGGAGTCATTTCGCCATGTCCAAATGTTCCAGCAAGCAATGAGAAACAGAGAGCGCCTGGAAACTGATTGAGAGCTCCACCATGAAAAGCCTTCCTGTACAGAGTGAAAAACAATGTAAGGAAAATCCAAATATAAGGCTAGTTCATAGCATATGTGAAGAGTCACTTGGCATTGAAAGAGCATGTGGAAGTTTGTCTCATCCGCTGCCTTGTAGAAAGTGCATTGTCCAGGTCCTTGCCAACCCTTTTTCTGTAAGACCTCCCAAGTTAGGTTCCTATTCCAAAATATGAGCCAAGCGAAAAGAACCATCTTCATGGCGCATGCAGCTTTCCATAGAGAGGGAGGAAAAAACGGCTCCTTTGGAGAGACTGGCATAATGGACATACAGTCATATATGTCTTTGACCCAGACAAGTAGAGGCGCATGTGGCAAACTCCATAACAGAACGTCTTTGAACTCCGACCGTTTAAAAGCCATACCCTGGAGAACATGTCGAATGGAATCCCATAATGTGCTAATATGTGAGGGCATTGAGAGATCCACAGCTTCCTGCGTGAAGTTGACCCAAGAGCTGATAAGTTTATCCCATGTAAAGGTGCCCCTCGTATGAAGAAAGTCAAGCAGATCCGGATGGGGATGGTTGGACAGTCCATTATGGATAAAGTCATTTCCTAGAAAAACATTTGCACCCGAGAATAACGACCATCGAAAGTTCCTCAAAAGGAAGGATTTGTTTTTTCGGAAGCTGAGCCATATGGGTGATCCTCGCTTAATCCCCAGAGAGTTCCTTCTATACAAGTATTCAATGCTTTTTCCCTTGAGATATTTCCTGTTAATGAAATTGCTCCATGGGCCATTCCCATATATACCCCGGATGTAGGATTTGCACAGAAGCGCGTTGCCCATCTTTCTCATATCCAGTATGCCCCATCCTCCCGCTTTCTTTGGTATAGAAATGGAGTCCAGCTTGACCAGGTGAATTTTGGATTGGAAGGTTTTTCCTCCCCAAAGAAAATTTGCTGCGTATGACTTCATTTTATTTATGATTTTTGCTGGGAGGTAAAATAAATGCGCCCATTATATGGCCAGCTGAGCCAGGACCGCCTGTATTATGGTCAATCTTCCTGCTAATGATAAGAGCCTTGACTCCCAGCCAGATATTCTATTATAAAAACGGTCCAAAATCCATGACCAGTCACCTGACTTATATCCCTTCGGCTTAAGAGTGTACCCGAGGTATTTCATGCCTGTTTCAATAGACACTGCTTCAATTCCGAAGAGAGATGCAATCCATAAAGCCGTGGCTAGGTCTGATTGATTGTGAAAGAGTTTGGATTTGTCCTTGTTAATACAAATACCAGAGATGTTGTGTGAAACCTTTCAAAGATATATAAAATACATTTCCAGGAAGCCTTTTGCAGCATGGTGAAAACGAGGATATCGTCCACAAAGAGATTGTGGGAAAGGTAGAAATCTTTGGCAATCTTGATCGGGCATAAGTCAAGCGCTGAAGTGGCTCTATTGAGTTGAATACTAAGAGAGTTCATGACCAAAATAAATAATAGCGGAGAGAGCGGGCAGCCTTGTCGGAGGCCCCGTTCAGTTGTGAAAAAAGGTGAGGGGGAACCATTAATGATGACAGAAAAAATTATATTCTCGACACATGCCATGATCCATTCGATGCCCTTCCTTCATAGACCAATTTTCCCCAGTAAGATCCTTAAGAGGCCCCAGTCAACACAATCGAAGGCTTTTTTCAGGTCTACCTTGAGAATGGCCGCCTTTTTTTTGATAGACCGGAGAGAGTAGAGGCATTCTTGGGCCATCGTCACCGCATCCCAGATGTTCCGTTCCTTTAAAAAGGCATGTTGTTCCCTGTTGATGAAGTGGTTAAAAATCAGTTTTAACCTTTCCGCGATGATCTTTGTAATAATTTTAAACATGGAGTTACAGAGAGCAATAAGCCTGTAGTCCTGTAAAGATGCAGAGGCGTCCTTCTTGGGAATGAGTGCAATAAGTGTTGAAGAGATAGCCGGATGAATGTTACCAGACATTCGAGATGCCTCGACCATTCGCAGAAGGTCCATTTTAAAAAGCTCATAAAAGTGTAGGAAGAATTCGATGGGCCATCCATCGGGCCCCGGACTTCTATCCTTCTTTGATACCTTCATGGCCGCATGGAGTTCTTCCTCAGTAACAGTTTTAATAAAATTTTGGTATGAAGATTCGTCGAAGATGACAGGCACATGTTCTGCAGCCCATAGCATATCTGATGCGTTACTTTGTTTCCTTCTATATTGATCCTGAAAGACCCTTGTAGCTTCCTTTGTGATATGCTCTTGTGTGTAATAAAATCTGCCCCTTCCATCTTCTATCTTCCATATAGCATTCTTTTTTTTCCTAGCATTCGCGTAGGTGTGGAAGAACTTAGAGTTGCGGTCCCCCTCCTTGAGCCACAGAGCTCTACTTTTGAGCCGCCACGTAACTTCTTCTTTATGTAGTAGATGTTGCTTCCTTTTTTCCAGGTCCCTAATGGATCTTCTTTTGCTGAGCGACATCGTGTGTAAGGAAGACGAAGAAACGACATCCAATTCCTTTTGTATAACTGAGAGCTCGTGCTTGTCCTGCTTAATCTTTCGGTATTGCCAGTCCTTTGTTATTTTTTTAAGTCTTTGTATTTTCTCACGGAAGGTGAGAAATACCATCTCTTCTATACCATTCAGTTCCTTCCAGTTGTTTGAAATAACATCGTTGAAGACAGAATCCTCAAGAAATATCCTGTTAAATTTAAAATAGAATTCCTTTCTGTTCTGAAGAGATCTCCATTCCAGAATGATGGGCTTATGATCAGACATATACTCATTTGCTATAGATGAAACCGGCATGCCCAGTAGTCTATGTCGTTTGCTTTGATGAGAAAGCAGTCGATTCTCTTCGCAATATATGCCGATCCCATCCTTCCATTTTCCCAAGTCGGCTTTAATTTTTCTAGTAGGATATCCACTAGATTCCTGTTTAAAAGCTCCATTCTTATCTTATCCGATAGGGGATCCTTCTTCCTGCATGTTCCCCAGCACTCTTCAGAAGTAAGAGTGAAGTTCAGGTCCTCGGCAATCAGCAAAGATTCCATATCTAAAATATCAGACGCAAACAGCGAGTCCCAAAAAGGGGCCCGGTTTGGAACTTTTAGCTCTCTTTAATGTTTTTTGGTTCATCATTGAATTGAGCTTAGGTGAGGGCAGCACCCAATATTGTATATTGTATGGAAGAAGATGTACATTATATTAGGATGTGATCATTGTATTTGTCTGAAGTTTAATAAAGTTGATGTAATTGATTAGAAATGATGATCATCAACGATTTTTAAATACCATTTTGATTTCTTATAATGTCGAACTTATTTATGAACACTTTAATGACTAGATCTGAATATCAATTTGGTGAGGGGAGTTCTAAATATACCCAAGTGTGTTAGACATGGACATTATGGAGGTTTGATTTAATTTATTATCCCATTTTTTGCTATTACTATGTTATAAGGTTTTTTGGCTTAATATATTCTACATTCCTGTTTTTATTTTATGAATTTCGATTTTTTTTTCTTTTAATATTTTTTTGGTTCACCAGAAAGTTGAGTTTAAGTTGGGGCAGCCCTAATATTGTATGGATGAAGATATACGTTATATTAGGATGTGATCACTGTGTTGAGTTTAAGTTGGGGAAACCCTAATATTGTATGGATCAAAATGTGCATTTAAGTTGCCGTAGCCTTAATATTGTATGGATGAAGATGTGCATTATATTAGGATGTGATAACTGTATTTGTATGAAGCTTGGTAAAGTTTTGCCTTTTTAAATCTTTCTAAAATACCTTTTATTCCAATTCTATTCTTGTGAACCAAGTTAAAGCCAATTTCTATCTATTAATATTAATATTTTTATGTTATATATTTTTTAATTTATTTGTTAAGCTTTTGCTTATATTGCTATATATCTAATCTATATATAATATATATATATATATATTTATTCTATATATTATATATAAATATATATATATCTATTGTAGTTAATTTTCAAAAATATTTGTGACAATTGCTTATTGACTAATTATACATCAAAGATTAAGATCTATTTTCAAAAAGTAGAATGTTTTCTTCTCTTTTTGTAACAAATTGATTGCCTTAAAAAAATGACCATTAATTGAACAAGTTTCATAAAATGAGTTTTATGGTTTTTAGGACGTGGATAATGTCCATGGTTTCGTAATGAAGACTATTTAGTAGGAAGAATCTTGTTATATATATATATTTTATGCAATATATGTTTAACTCATATATATATATATATAATATAATATATACTATATAATATAATAATTATATATAATATATATATTATATTATATATATATAAAATATATATATATTTATATTTATTTATTTATATTTAATAAAACTAGTAGTGGACTTTTGAACAATCTTTATGCCTTATTTTTTGATCTAATTTGTGTAGAATCTTGCATAGATTCATTGAAATCACAAGTTTGACAAGTGAGTTCTTCAAAATCTAAGTGTTCCAAAGGTTTTTTATGGTGTTGAATCCATATACGGAGTCAAGTTTAAACCACACAAATCCATATATCCATTCTTCATTTTTTTTGCACGAATGAGGTCCACTAAGAGAGTTTCATCTTGTGAACTACTCACCCAAGGATATTTCGTAATTTGGAGCTTGCGCCATATCCAATCGACCAAACCCAACCATTGCAAACAATAGGGTACTCATTTACAATGGCTTTCCATATGATAGAACTTGAGGTAGACGATTTCTTAATGGATATTAAGGTAGATGATTTTGTAATGGATACTATCCATTTAGACATGGAGGTGGGATGAATTTGGATGGTAGAGTATAGGTAAACAAAGTAAAATATTTCCAAGTTGTGATTGTAAAAATGTGTTTGTATTTATTTCTAAACTAGAGTAACTAAAAGGTGAGCTTCTTGATTTTCTTAAGAACTCTTTTCGTTATTGAGGTGAGAATGGCCCAAAAAATTGGGAATTTATTTAATAATTAATTTTGTAATAGGAACCTTTTAGCTCGAGGGAGTCATAGGAAGCACTCGGTAGATATTCATTTTTGAAATTTTGCTATCATCTGAACCTAATGTTATTTTAAATAGTTATTTCACTTCAAATGAAAACCTAGGTATATTAGACCATTTGAAATATCGTTATCCTAGAGAAATATTGTGCATTGGATATTGTCATGTTCTTCCATACCCTAGAATAAAATCTAGGATTTTGATTCATCTAATTACCATTCATATCGAAAGTATCTAGAGCTAAGTTTAAGGCATCTAGAACTCTAAATGATCCTTCATAGAAGATGTGAATATAATTTGTAAAAAGAAGATTTCAAAGTGTCAATTGATATCCTAGAGAGATTCCTTTGAAGAGAAGATGCGAAAGAGCACCATTTATAACTTTATTGATACATTCTACCACCATCACAAAGAGCAGAGTATAAACATGGAAGCCTTGTCACAACCCTTGACTTGAAGTGAAAATAGGCGAAGTTTCACTATTCATAATTAGTGAAAAAGAGGCTAAGGAGATAAAATAAAGGATCCCAACTACAAACAAGTGGTGAAAGCGAAAATGTAGTAGAAGCAGTCTTATATATAACCAATTTACCCTATCTAATTCCTTGATAAATGCCCATTTATAAAATTGATTGCCTATCAATAATGTGGAGTCCCTCTTATGCTAGACCAATTGCATCATGTATTTTATGACCTTTGAGGAGCCCAAATTATTTA
Source organism: Pinus taeda (assembly GCA_000404065.3). Lineage (NCBI taxonomy): Eukaryota > Viridiplantae > Streptophyta > Pinopsida > Pinales > Pinaceae > Pinus > Pinus taeda. The sequence continues at coordinate 8,129 of APFE030924220.1, forward strand.
CAACACATGTTGTTTCAAAGATTTATTTTAGGAACTAGGCTAAGATTTCAGGTATGATCTTGTATATGGTGTTGCAAAGAAAGACAGGTCTATAGTGATCAATGGAGGAGGGTTTTATACCTTTGATATAAGGGAAATAAAAGTAGTTTTGAAAGGATCTAAAATATTCACTCTAGATCTAGAGTATTCCACCACTTCCAGGAGATCCTCTCTAAAAAATTTGAAGTAGCCAATATAGAATTCGATAGGAAGGCCATCCATCCTATGACATTTTTCTTTTTGGAAGCTATGAATGGTGGATCCAAGCTCCTCCATTTAATCCTCCTTTATAACCTCATTGTATTCTTCATCCACAAAATGAGGAAAATATGTTGCTCCTCTTAGAATATGGTTTAGGTTTGGCTGTCCACCCCCTCTATACAGATTCACAAAATAATTAGTACCTTCTTAAGTCATCTCTTGGAAGGTGGAAGATTAGGAACCATCCTCTTCAACTATATACCAAATTGTATTGATGGATTTAATGTCATTTACATAGTGGTGGAAGAATTTAGTGTTCTAATTTCATACTTGAATCAAGATGGCTCTTATTTTCATCCTCCAATCCTTATCTAGGTAAATTTTTCACTTATGGACTTCCAACAATTTTACTTCTTCAAGTTGTTCTTTTTTGAGCACTCCAAGTCACTCTCCTTCTCGAAGGGACCTAGGCATAGCTTTTATGACCTATATAGAAACTTTGGGTTTGATTCATGTTATTGATTTCCCAAGGTGATGGAAGTTACTCCTTCCCTTTTTAAATTTCATTGAAATTGCAGAAGGGAATGTTCTGAGTCATTTTTAGAGAGAGGGACCCATACATTTCTTATATCTTGTAGGATATATGGATCCTTGAGCCAATGAGGGTTTAATTTAAATAGATTGGCATGCTTTGGAGGAGCTTGAGTAAAATTAAAGAGAATGAAACAATGGTATAAGCTTCACCTTGAAATAATCTATTGTCATAGTTTGAATCTTTCATCTACCCATTATATGAGAATGAGAAATTGATTAAGCCCCTAGGAAATCCTTTCATCTATGGCCCTATTATATCACCATGTAAGAAGAATATTTGTAGGATGAATATCTAAAAGAATAACCTAATATATCTCACATGAAAAAAATCGTTTAAGGGGTTAATCATGGCAACAAAGCTCCAAACTTCCTTTCACCCAAGTAAAAAATTTAGATTTCCCCCAAGGATCAATAGATTGCACAGGATGATTGGAAGAGAAAAAATAGTTTACCAAAATTGATCCATTTTCCTTAAGGGTCCATATATGTTTAAAAATAAAAACTCAAGGACTAGTTGCATAGACAAAAAATAAATATATAAAGATCTATGGGGTGATGAAGCTAACTAAAATCTATGTTCATCCATCCAGTAGCAAGCGTACCAGACCTACTATTTGCATCTCGGGAAGAAAATGCCAACCCACAAAAAGGGTGCGCGAGGAAAGATTCTTATGTCCCCTCCATCATTGTTTCATGAAATAGCAAAACATGCAACAAATTCTTTTTAATGAGCCTCATCAACACTATTCTCTCGATAGGATTTGATGGGCCTATAGTTTAAAACATAAATTAAGTCCTATGACCATCCTTTAGCACATTAAACCTCTCTTTTTGCATTAGATAATTTATTTTTAACTTTAATATATTCATTAGGAATGCTTCTGAATAATTGAATATTTGTGCCTAATATTATTTATTTTTCGTGGAATATTAAGAGAATATTGGGAAAATTATGAACAGTTGGAGGAGGAGATAATTTAGGGACTTGTTCCCTACTACTATAGGATCAATAATAAATAATACGTCAACAAGATATTATGGAATTAGGGCACAAATTGTGGAACTCCAATGATCGAGTAAATCTAGGAGTGTGTTCCACTGATCAAGGGAGTAGAGCACCAATCAAGGGAGCAGATCCACTAATTAAGGGATTTTGGTAGGGAAAGCTTCCTCCATTCATGTGAATGACTCTTAATCATTTTTTATAAGTATCAACTTCAATTTTCCTGTAGGGAATGATTGAGAAAATCTAGGAATGCGTTCATTGTCGCTTAATGCAAATTCCTAGTATTGGGGACTAGATCCACTAATCAAGGGATTTTGGTGGGGAAAACTTCCTCCATTCATGGGGAATGATTCCTAATCATTTTGTATAAGTACCAAGTCAAATTTTCCTCTAGGGGTATATTTCCATTAGTGTTATTGTGGAGCGAGCTTGTATTTTCACAGCTCCATTGTAATTTCTTCCAGGGATGCAATTCTTTTGATTGAAATAATGTGTATTTGTGTCATGTTTAGCTCTAAATATTTTCTCCTCCATAGGACTCTGAGCTTCCATGGGCCTGGTCATACCAAGAGCGTCACAACCCTTTTGTATCATTTTATTTCATTCTTTTCATTGCTTATTCACATGCATCTCTAGTTTTTATTTCTTTCTATTTCTGCATTTATTATTAACGATTTCTTGTTGTAGGATTGAGTTAAATGGTTCATGTAACTTCTTTTGCAAGATAAAAAGTATTACTTCATCCTTGGAAAATATTTGGAAGTTCGTAATAATCATTGAGTCTTGGATTAGTTTTCTTATTCCCAAATCTAGATTGATGGACCTCCTTTTTAGTGAAGAACAATAAATTTATGCTATTCTTTAGAGCATGATAACAAGCTTCAATCAACTTGATTCCACTTGTACTAGATCAATAAATAATTATGTTTCATAGAAGAAATTACACCATTTAATATGCACTTTATCTGGTTAGGCATTTTTAAAGATTTATTAGCTGACCAGTTCTCGAATTTCTAGATTTTTGACTAGTAATTTTTTTTTGCATGGGTTAACAGAGATGTGTTTGAATGCTTCCACCTAGAATAGGGACCCAAGACATCCTAGTTAATAAAAAATTTTGCCCCATCCAATCTGGATTTGATTTTCTTGGTCATTAAACCCTCACCAATTTCATCATTTCACAAGGAAATTTCTTCAAACGTTTTGAGCAAATCCATCCAACTGCCAACTTTGGTTTTGAGTTCTGAGTGATCATAGGAATTTTCCCACTCCATTCCACTCATCACACACCTTTCCTAGGCCTCCCATCACCTCAAATTTTTCTCTCAGATGTACCCTATAGGTTCACTGTAATTCCTACAGGATCATCGTGTAGGTTTCTAGTACACCCTCTAGGTTTTCCTGAAATCACATGTTTTGAGGCTGAATTGAGAGAAAACCTCTAGGAAGTGACCAAAAGGCTCCCAACGGTCTCCCAAACCATAAAACCATATCCTAACCCTTCCATCCAACCTCAAACATCCTTAATTCAACTGCCACATCACCAAAGGAAATTAGTTTTCATACTTGATTTTGCATGAAAAGACAAAAAGACAAAAAAATATTTATTTCAGTCCCTTTACTTGAAAATTAGTGATTTTTTATGATTCTTACTTCCATGCGTAGATAGTAGCATTTGGTTCATGATAATTTAGCATTATTTCAAACAATAGTTTCTTCGCAGCTAACTAGGAAATGGTGTGATTTAGGATTGAATTTCTGTCTCTTTCCTTGTACTTCGTTTCTTGCAATAGGTTAAGGTTCCATTTTGAATATTTCATTTTCTCATATTATTTTAGCATTTGACTTCAGAACATGGAATTCATTACATCATGACAATGAAGGAAGGACACATTGCATTCCGCACATAGAGTGTTGTCCCCTTTTAAGTTTGTATGAACCCCGGGTTGATAATTAAAGTCAGTAGCCTTGGGAGTTGCAAAATTCTTGTTGCAATACCAAGGCTAATATATTTTTGGCACTCTTTCCGGGGATGTGTCAAAGTATGCATTGTTTTCTTCCTTAGTTGATATTTTTTTTTAGTTTTTGCAAAAACAAAAAAAACTATTTTCATTAGGCCTATTAAATTTCAAAAGTACGAAATTGCATTGCGTTATAGTTTTCATTCAATCATAAGAACAAAAAAAAAAGTCCCTAACACCAACCCAACCCTCTTTTGATTACATGGTGTAGTAGTAGCCATATCACCATTCAATTTTGCAGGTGGAAGAAGAAGATGGTGAAGAATGTAGAAGAACTTGATGATGATGATGACAATGAGGAAGATCCTATCAGATTCTCCATTCAAGATATTGATGGAAGTGTTCACATGAAGAACATCCCTCCATCTTTTCTTCCAAAATTTCATGGTCTAAGGTCATAGGATCCGGAAACCTTTCTCTTTGAATTTGAGATTGTTTGTAGATCTTATGTTTACTTATTAAAAACTCAAAAATTAAGATTGTTTTTGTCAACATTGGAGGATAGAGCTCTTAAATGGTTCATCGGTTTAGGGACAAATTCAATAAGATCATGGAATGATATGCAAAAGACATTTCTTAAAAAATATTAAGATCATGATCTTAAAGAATAAATTTTTAGATTGAATCAAAGAGAAGATGAGAGTCTTGAGGATATAATCTAGAGGTTCATGTGCAATGTTAAGAGGGGAAAA
>APFE030924226.1:0-13132 GCA_000404065.3 Pinus taeda
ATTGACTAATGTATGATGAGCCTTGTCCTAGATGACTTCTTCCTTTTTCCATAAGTATCCTTTGAGATTTCAATGAGGTTTCCAAGAGCTATATTCTACATAGCTACATATTTTTTCTCATGCATCCTTCATGTTACTAATGTCACGAGCTCTTATTTCTAATGCTTCTATCATGATGTCATTCTCTAATATGATGAAACATATCTTATTTATGAAGCTTCCTATATATAATTTAAACAACAACATAATACCTTTTAGTGAAGGAGGTTATCTTAGACATAGTAGAGATCTTTCACTTCCTCCTTCTTAGGCTTCTTCGTTTCAAGTTCTTCCACTTCTTTGGTAATATGGGGTTCTTCCTTATTACTCTCATTATTGTCCCTCTGAGGATAATATATTCTATAGTGCACATATTCTTGACATATATAGCACTGAACCTTAGCCATGTTCTGAGTTTTCTTCTAAGGACCAAATTTACTAGACTTTTATTTTCTTTTAGTAATTGTTTGACCCATTTTTCTAGATTCTTCATCACATTTTCCCTTCAACCTGTTTTCTTCTGTCTTACATAGAGACCACAAGTTTTTGAATGGGATAGTTTCCTCTTCCTCATTGGACACGAGGTTACCTTGTTCATCAGTCAGTGTATTTACTATAATGGAGATCATTTCCTTATCAGATATCATCTCTCCTAGATCTTGTAGTTGAGTTTTTATTTGAGATACTTTTGGGAGACATGAAGATATTCCTTCATGTCTCCCTTTAATTTATATAGATCAGATCTAAGAGATATCATATTTCTTATTATAGTTTCAAAGAATAGTTCTACTAGCTCATCATATATCTCTTTTGATGTCTCTAGCTTGGCTATATAGGGAATAAGAGGATCTTTGATAGATTCCTTAAGAATCATTTGAGACATTATATCCTTTTCCATGTATTCAGATATTGCTTGATCTTTAGATGGCTTGGATACCTTTCCAGGGACATTATCAATGACTTCATTTACTTCGAGGACCATTTCTATCCTTCATGCAAGGAAGTTTGATGTCCCAATCAACTTATAGTTATCCTTGAAATATGAAGCCATCTTACTAGATTGGGTTACAACAAAAAGTTACTTGTTAACAGAAGATGAAATCTTCAACCTAATTTGTTTGTTGGTGATGATTGATGAACATGACTTTATGCTGCTTGGATGATCCTTGACAATGCCTTTCGATCTAGCCTTATTTTGTCTTTGAAACACTTCCAATCATTAGATGATGAATGAATGATAATATCGAAAATGATTTATGGTCTGCTTCCTCCTAGATGATGATTTCAAGATTCTTGTTAAAGTATAATTGTTTGATCTAAGATTTCAGAATGACGAAGATCTTGATCTCTTGCTTGGTATCCTTTGTCTCGGTTTGATCACTTTGAAACTTGACCCTTGTGTGTCTCCTTGATTGGATGCCCCTTCTTGACTTTAGCACCTTAGCTCTAATACCATGTTGAAAAATCTAGGGCATCAATAGTTAAGTCATTTCTATACTTATGATAATTACTTGTAATAGACTTTTTCTTCTTGATTATGATATTATCTTTCTTGTAATTATTATTGTGTTATTTTCATAAAAATAATTACCATAGCATGAACAATAAAGAGGAAAGAGACACAATATATAGGTTTGTCAGACAGGGCCAAAAACTCTCACTCTTTCAGAGGAAAACACAAACAAAATTGTTTGTATAGATAATCAATTGACGAACACCAAGACCATGACAAAGACCCTTGACACTAGAGTCCTCCCAATACCAAGTCACTAGCCTCCTATCCAACACAGCTCTTCCTGTTCACCTTCTCAGCTTTCCTTATAATCTTAGTCTCCTCTTGTAGGTCTAAAACCCTACCACAGAATCCCTAGATCACTTTCTCTTCCTTGAATAGTATCCTTAAGAGAGAGACTTATTTCACTTCTAGTCAACTTCTTCTATCGAGGTCTTCTACCTAAGCAAGATCACCTCAATGTCATTGCAATCCTTTGACCTTCTCTAGACACCTTTGGATCCGCTACCTTCGCACTTGGGATGAAAAGTTAGCACAAAAAAGTTACAACTATCTTCTCTAACCTTCCTTCTGGTTGCGCTAATATAGAGGATCCTTCCAATATCCTTTTTGCACTTCTTTGTAGACCTTTTCCACCGAATTGCTTATGTCCAAATGAGGACAAGCAATTGTATATATAGTCATTGGTTATGATTGTTTCATCCGACATGATCTTTGGAGAAGGCTGAATTCAAATTCTAGATTCTTCCTTTCATTGTAGGTTGACTTGATGAGGGCTAGTGACAAGGTATTGGAGGATGAATTTACATAGACAAGTATGAACCTTTAAAATGTGTAACATGTCTTTATTACATGACAATGACTCGTTATAATTTTATGACTAGATGATGAAATTCCTAAGGACTCTCAATGGGAGCCTATAAAATTCCTTTTTCATGAAACCCATGATGCAAGCATTACAATAATTTTATTTTTCTTCTTTACATCTCTTACATAAAATCACAATTACATATCATTATGAAGACCTAACCTAGTTACATTTTTTAACAAGATTAACCAAACAACTGATCAAGTTAAGTTGATATAATAGTCAACCGACCATAATAATCAACCAATTAGTCCTTCACCACCCCATCAACCAACTGAAGAAAATGAACCACTTTAATTCTCAAAAATAAAAAGCTCATATCCCTCTCTATGAAGGATAGGAGGTTCCTAAAAGACACAGGTTCATCTATGGAAAGTTATAGAAATCACGTGGTATTGATGATGAAGATAACAAACTTTCCTAGTTCATGAGCACCCTTAGAAAGAGAGCTCTCACTTGGTTTACCAATTTCACAAAAGATCATGCTTGAACCAAATCCTAAATTAAAGATATTTTCCTCACCTTCTTTATCACCCAAGTTGTTTGACATCTCTTCGCAAAAACAATCAAGTATATCAAGAAAATTCCAAAGAACTAGTTTAGGAGTATGATAAAAGATCTAAGGATCCAGTCAATCAAATTAATTATAATATATGCAAGAATATCGTAGTTCAATGGTATGCAACTATATTACTTTGAAAAATAAAAAATCCATTATGAATGTATGGGATAAGCACATGTGAAGAAGCATTGAAGAAATCTCATCATATTGAGGCTAACAATGACTTCCCATTGGCTTCCTCATTAAAATAAAAATAAGAATACAATTTTGAACAATTGCAAAAAATATTTTCAAAGTTTGTAGTTCGAATGAATGTAGTTTGTTGTACCAATTGTATGAATGAAAGTAATACAAAAGATAGTTGCAAATTTGTAAATTCCTTTGAACAAGACACCCATCAAGTGAAACTCAACTTATTTTCTAAAATATGTAAAATGTTCATGAACCACACTAGTAGATATTTTCCCTACAATCTGAAAAATGTAAAACTAAAGTGGTGCACAATATGTGAGGATGAGACATATCCCACTTAGCAATGTCAATTGAATATATTAAATAAACCAAATTACATACAGTTTATCATAAACAACTGGGTTACTAGTTGATCAACCCTATAATGCAAGGTGGAAGAGGAAACTCCTACCAAAGTTATGGCTATTAGAATTGCAGAAGATGTCAAGGAGGAAGAGGATGCATGATCTGAGTGGAGATTGGTGGTTATCCACCTTTTCCATCAAATCACCATGGTCAATAAATTTTTTCTACTATTAGTGGTTTTGAATCCCATAGTTTTAGTAATCCATGGTATCCACCCATGGTGTTCGATAGGTCAAAGAAAACAAAATAAAGGTATAATCATACAATTAGAGTTTACAATATACAACTATTCAATAGGTTTTATCATAGTGATTTATGGTTGTCACTCATGATTTCTATAACCTGTGGTATTGGATATATGACAAAAGGGCATGAGTCTAGGTGAAAGGGCACCTTAAATAATATAAATACAAGACTTCACTATTGTAAAACTATGAAATTACTTCTCATGGTGTAGTCTAATGATATTTTTTCCACCTGAAAATAATTAAACTCTTTTCATGTGACTTGTATCTTGTAACATATGTGGATCGGGTGAATTTCCATAATATCTAAGAAATTCCTAAATAAAAAGTTGTAAACTTGCTTCCTTTAGTGCCAAAACATGAACTATTAAATTCAAAAAATATTCATATTGTAATTTAGGATAATAAAATCAGCCCCACAGGAGCAGGTATCTAGACTAAGATAGATCAGTACTCCTTATCAATATGCTAAACACCGAGAAGAACTATGGGAAAAAATAATCTAGTTTTTTACACACAATGACCTTGATTAATATGTCAAACATTGAAGATGAATGTTAGATAGAGGAAATATCCTAGAAGAATTTGTTAAGTTACTCAAGGAAAAGTAGTTATTGCATTGAGTAATCAAATTAATGAACATAGTAATAAAATGGAAGGATGAACAACGACCAATCAAATATCTTCACAATCTTAACCATGACAACTTTTATGAGGATCATGATCTTCAACTCAACTAGGAAATTAATGTGTACATGGTAAAATAGGTTGCAGTGACCTTTGGATCTCAAGTCGATATCTTACCTAGAGAAACATGGATTAAGCTTGGAAAAATGGTATTACATAGAACAATAAAATATCTAAAGCTAGCATATCAACACTTCTTGTAGTCGATTGGTATGATAAATAATATTCAAACAAGCATAATTGGTATCCTAACTCTTGTAAACTTCAAAGTAATTGAACTGGTCAAGGGAATACCATCAAATATAGATCTAAGTGGGTGACCCTAGAGTATTAAAATCGAATCCACCATTTCCCTTGAAAGGGATAGTATCAAGTTAAGAGATAATAATAAAAAAATATTGTTAGCCCTTTGGACTGAAAAGAAGGCAAACCTTGGATCAAAATTTGGGATGAATATGATACTAAGTAATGAATGAATATAACGATAGCATGGAACCTAATGATGAAGTAGAAATTTTACTAGGCTCACCACTATCCATTGGAGAAATTTATGATGTTGAAATGTACCAATGGAAACTAGAAAACTATGAATCGATGCCCAAATAATTTTTCTATATAGAAATTATTTCAATTAGAAGATTTAAATTGTATTTTTGAGTCAAGGCAATGCCAATTCTATATGAAAAAAATCAAACCTTGTCTTTGGTTCCTTCAAAATTAAAAGTATGGTTGAGTATTCCTTTTTGTTTAAATGAATGGAATTCTTCCGCAACACATCTTGACAAAGTATCTAAGTCAGTTGGATACCAAGGTCAAATGTAGAGTCTTGTCTAGACATTTACCAGACAAGGATCTTGTTGGTGGGATACTTATGCACCCTGACTACAAACATGGATTACTGCAACAACATACTTGGCCAAAAGATTTGGTGGAAATAAAATTTCCAAGAAGTAAACATTCCAATATTTAAGACAATATATGATCCTATTGAGAATAATGAATGTTGTGAGAAAGAACGTGTTTAGCCACATATTTGTGATCTATGGTGGATGAATTTCGCAACAAATCATATAAATTTGAAGAGGCACAATGTGAAACCTTGTAGTGGTACGATTTAAAGAAAATATTCATAAAAGACTTTAAATTCACACCATATGAGGATGAAGAAGAAATAAGATAAGTGTTTCAAAGCTTTCATGACTTCATTGGAAAACACAACCCAATAGATATTACTTGAAAAGGAAAGATGAAGGTAAATTCCGCTTCAACTTCAAGTTGTAATAGAGTATCTTATCATGACCAAGCATCTACTTGAATTGATAAGGAAAAAATAATAATTCTAGGTTAGAGTTTTTGATCTTCAAGTTGCTACTGCTTAACCTTTTAGCCAGCTTCATTCATAACAACCCATTGTCCTTCCTACATCACATCTTACAATCCTCATGAGACTCATCATAAAGAAATTGCAATAATTTAAATTATACCTCATTAGTAGATTTATTCATGAGGTGAACTCTGCATTTTTAGTTTACTTCCTATCATGCCCAAACCCAATTAGTCCATAATCCAAATCATCATTAATCAAAACTTTAAATAAAAGTAAATTATTGAAATAATTTAGAAACTCATTAAATCAAATGGAATAATTAATACTTATCTCTATTTTTCTCTTTCTCAACTGATTGACATGTACTGAGTGATTTTCCAAGTCTGTCTAGCACTTAATAGTTCTCATACAACCCCATGCAATATTAAACTCACATGCATTAAGATAGTTGCCAAAATAGTAAACATCTAGTGGTGCAAATGCTCCATGTAATACTTAGTCTTCTACTCACACACACCAGATCAATTTCCAAAACTGACCAGCATCCAATGGTGGAGGTGCTCCACGGATCTTTGGTCTTCTACTCACACACACTAGATTTATTTCCAAACGCAGAAAGTACCCAATGGTGGATTTCCTCCACGTTATCTTAATTCCTTGACTCCCAGACACTAGATCTGTTGCAAAACCTAGCAAGCATTGGGTGGTGGATATGTTGAAAATATGCCCATTCGCTTCACCACGAGTATGGAAACTACCAATCCCAATAGTCTTTAGTCGACAGGAGTATTATCATAGGCCCAAGAAGTCCCATATCTACCTCTCCAATATCATCATAGGCCCTCGTAGTACCATACATTCTTGTCCCAATAATTGTTAGTAGTTAGTATGACGATCGATCCCACATCACAAATATATACACATTATACAACATATGCACATACACATTACACAACATATACACAAATGCACATTACACAACATACACACATATGCACATTGCACAACATACACACATATACACATTTCACAACATCATCACTTCCCATCACTTCCCCAATGCTCAGGAAACCCCCAATCTTGAGTGGTATAGCTACCCAAATATCATATTAGGAAACCACCAATATAGGTGGTCTACCTATGTGGATTGTAAATGATAACATTTGTGTCTCATACTTTAACCAAGGATCTATTTTTTAATTGATATACCTATTGACATGATATTCAACATTTCCTATTCAAAGACATGAAATAAACATAAGTGTTTGAATCTCATGATATTAAAATCATAAATCATCAAGGATTCCTCTTTTTCAATTGATTCCTCACACAATCAAGAATCTTAAACATGTTATTCATAAATGCATTCAATTCATAAACATTATTCGTTATTCTTCCATGAGAATGATTCCTAACGAGAACCTGTCAATTTCAATGGCATTTTTACACATGTGTTTACATTACCATGTTCATGAATATACATTTACACATAATCACTTATGTGAATGAGATCAGAGTTTAGAGAATCCCTTCATCTATGGAAATTATGCATAGAATTAAAATAACAATTTCCAATGCAGCCAAAGGAATTATTTTATCTAAATTCCTCCCTTTTACCTTACTGCCATCACCAACAACTTTAGTTGATATTATTGTTGTTGCCATTATCATTAGTGTGTTTAAACTCAACATTTCCCTCATGGATGCTCTTCATGTGGCAACACATATTCATCATATTTTTAAAGATAGGTAGCTTGTCTTTCTATTATGATGGTTCTCTACAAAATACCTATAGGTTCGAAGGACATATTTCATTCCTTCTATGTAATATGACATAAGGAATGCATATAGAGGTGTCTTGGTCATGCCAACAATTCACTTCCCAAATATGTTCCAAGTTACTGAAACCATTCAATAGCCTTACTGATTGTCATATCATGGCAATTGCAATTTTTCTTTGCTTTTATGTTTTTCTCTTGACTGTCACATCACAGTTCATTTTTATTCTCATGGACCCAACTAGTCCCCTAGATGTTTTGTTTCCTTTACCTATCTTCAACTACCCTCTATTAATATACATGGTTCTATCTTGGTCGCATATTTATGTTGGGTCCCACTTAGCTCTCCTCAGCTCCTCCCCATATATCCATGGGTTTCTTTCCACACCCAACCGATTTTCTCAAGGCCCCTAAAGCATGAAAGTTGAAAAGGAAAAATCAAGAGGAACAAGAGCATTAATAAAAAGAAAAATATTCATGACAATAATCATAAAATCATAAAATAATTTAGCATCACCATGTTCATATTCCATAGTGAATAACAAAAAAAATATAAATTCGTTCATGAATATACATGAAACATATAACCAACCCAAAAATTTGACACAATATTGTTGAGTTCAATTTTCAATGCACTTTTCAACATCATAAAAAAATACATATATGTGTTCGGTTTTCAAGTTGAGTGCATTCTAGAGATCTTTTTATTGCTTCAAAATTCTACTGCCAAGAAATAGTTCAATAAGGACTCATATCTCTCTATACACACACACACAGATCAGAGGTCTTGAGGTGATGCTCCCCCCATTTCTCCTACACTATTTTCTATCGACCCTTATGCCTGTAGGTCAATTTCTTCATCTCCCTTCTTCTTCAATCTATTGGATCAATCCCTTTCATGTTCTCCCCTTCATAATGCGAACAAGAAATATTTTCCTTTCTCTTTCAGCATTACGAGGCCTCTTTTTGGCCCTAAAAACATGACATTTGTCCACATCTTGGAGGGTTGAAGTGTGTTACAACAACATATGTATATAGCACATGTTTTACATGAACATGGTATTCAGTTTTTCCTATTCCTTTTGATTTTGATAAGTCCTCTTTTCTCTACCTTGTAGCTCTTGAGCTCAACCTTTAGACTATTGTGGTTTGTTTCTTTTTCGAAGGAACTTCCTCTTTCTTGTTCATAATCGACTTGGTCCATTTCATGCTGCACCATGCCACTATCCATGCCTTCCTTCTTGATAAAACTGAGAATTTTCATTTTTTCTTCTCTTGTCTTGTATTTTGTATTGTCACAAGCACTTAGTTATTATTTTTAATCAATATAAATAAATTAGCTATTACCTTGTCATGCTAGTTCCAGATATGTTAAACTATAGCTATAGACACGTCTCAAATTGTTATCAGTGACATGTCTCAAAACCCATGACATAAATGTGTACCTTTATGTAGCTCAAAATAATTCCCAAAAATCAAAATTTACATACACTTGTACATATCTTCTTAATTAGTTACATTCGATGTCTTTACTAAGATCATCATCACTAATCGAGAACTAGCCTCTTTGACAAGGCCATGGATAGAAAATGTATTCAGACTCTTTACCAAGGCTATCCACCATGACATCTACAATCTTAAAAGTCAGTTAGAAGCAATCTAACATAGTAGCATCTATCCTTTCTAGTATTTAACCATCATAATATCATCATACAATGCACAATCTACAATTAACACATAACCATCACACATAGTGCGACAACCAACACCTACTTGCAATAATTACAAAACATTTTACTCTATATTAGAGTCACAAGATATTATGCCCTCAAAGGTCTAGCATATAAAATTTTCACTCGAACCCATCAAGTTCAAGTAGTAAACTTGGATGTCCTAGCCCCATATTGAAATAACAACCATTGCAAGATTTAACTATCCTCCCCATATGCTAAACACTATAGTTGGACCAAGAAGGTATTGAACATTGATGACAAGAAACCACAAAAAATATCATGACAACAACAATTAGTATATTGAAACATCCAATCCTCCAATTCATCGAAGCTCTTTGCCACATGTAATATGAAAATTATGGGATTCCAAATCACACTCAATGTGCATATATTTATATGAATGCTTAAAATTCACTTAATCAAGCAATGTGATGCAAACACATCAACACATGGATTTTTCTCCAAATTCCTTCTATTGTATGATCATTCGCATCTATAAAAAACACACCATTTAACTAGTAGTGTTCGTATACTATAAGCACACTTTGTCATGTCGTCAGTTCTGTAACTTTGAAGGAAATGAAAAGCATCCAAGGTCACGAAATAGACTGTCCCAACCTTCAGGATGTGAGAAATAAAATGCATGAAAGTTCATTATGTGTCTAATAATTCAAACATCATTATAGTTAACATGAAATCCATAATCAAATTATATAATAAGCACACAATCATATTCCCATTCAACCACTACACTTAGAGCTTGAGCTTCACTAATCTCTAGAAGTCCATGGATTGAACCTTCTACTTTGATACCACTATATAAAAACCCCTAGACCATAGCCCATACCAAGGGTAGAATAAGGTGTTATTATCATTGACACGGTCTCCATAGTCTTATTATGGAAATGGTGTCTTAAAATTTATTATTTTTCCAAACTCCTCAAAACTATAACCTAGTGCCACCATTATGTCTGACTCGATAAGACATTTTCTGGTGATATAAAACTTATCGTAAACTAACTCTTAGGTTAAAATATATGGTCATTTAAATATAGACCACTAAACACTTGCCACATCAACATTATGTTGCCACATGAGACCCATATGCACCCAATGTGGTACCCACATGGCAACCCTCCATCCCTCGTTGGAGGTCCACACATCCTTAGTCACACTCATGTCACACAACCACATCATTGTTTCATCCTCAACCCCATCATCTTGGCTCCCACCTGGCATGCAGTCAAACCCCATTATGTGAAATATTAGCCCTCGACCTAGTCGCTCGACTTACCGTGACTTGCAACTTAAAAGCTAGGGTGAGATGGATTTTATTTATGTCACTCAATAGGAGGGGTTATGATTTATCATCATTGTCACCATGCCCTTCCTGGCCCCACCATACATGGCTCATAACAAAATGTCTGGTGTGAGACTAAAAAAAATCCACATTAGCTGACAGGTTGACTTCTCCACTCAATCCGTCTCTCGGTAGGTCCCCATAGCATGTATTGGAAAAGTATTGAGGTTTGAGATTTTTGCGTTAAATGTTAAATAACTTCTCTATTAATCACAGTTGTTGGTCGTTGACCTATTTCCATAGCGCATGTATTGACTCCTCTAATGGCCTAAGATGACGTCACCCTAAGATGATGTCATGTTGATGTCATCCCACTGACATGGCCTCCTCTAAAAGTACCATGTCCCACTCACTTTAGAGCCCCCCGACCCTCCGAGATAGTTGAATCCAATTTTCACATGGTAGACTCTTATGGTGCCATGTTAGCCTAGGTCCACATCATGTTGCCACCTAGTCTAGATCCCACTAGCCTCGACTCTTTGGTGCAAAACATATGTTTCTTGTTATAATTAAATATCAATCTTGACCATCCATTTTTCCTTGGCATGTGGAGAAACACAAAAATCATTAATTCCTAGGCGATGCATATTAAATTCACATTAGTTGTCGATTGATGTTTCTCATCTCTCAGCCATCACTTCCTCGTCTTCATGCTTTTAGACACCTCTGAGGGTTCCCTAAGGTCTTGAGATGGGGATATTGTTACATTTTTTACTGGAAAAAAAAGTATTTGTCTCAGTCCCTCCTTCTTCAAAACTTAGCCGAATCCTCATGTGAATCCCTCCTAATCTCATATGTATGTATGTATATGCGAGCCTTTACCAATAACTTTGATGCTTGGAAACACCTATCTCTCCTAATATTTTCATATATATATAAAGGCCTATCTCTCCTGAGATTAATAATAACTTGATCCGACTTCCTTATTGAGCTTCACTCATATATATCTATATATAGGCACTCTTTGTCTAAGTCAGTTGATAACACAGGCCACATAATACCAATTTTCCTACCATACAATATAACTAGTGAGACAAATATTCACAACCATATCCATATTTCCATAGTATATACATGTATGAGCATCTAAAAACATGATTTGATTTACAATAAATCAATGGCCTAAGGCCGAAAAACACAATCAGTTCACATGCCTACGATCAACTAGTAAAATAGGGGCCATATATTTCTCACGACAAGGCTTTATATTGGCTTTAACTCAACATTACACATAGGAGCATGAATTCTTCATCACATTACATAGGCATATGCATTCCTTATCAAGAATAACGGGAATATCCATTCCTAATGACTAACACATGCATTTTAAGAACAATAAAGAACACTCATGAACTTCAGCATTATAATCAAATGCTTAAAATTATAGGAAGAAAACTTATCTTATGTTTAAAATCCTGGCAACTAAGATTGAGACACCAAATCTCCACCCAAGCATAGATTAGCTTGCACTACAATCTTTCTTGTAGCCAATCACCCCCAAGCTAGTTTTAGAGCTCGAGGAAGAGTACTCAAAGGAAACTGCTCACACCATCAACACCACTACAATACAAGAGATCCACCTATCTCCACCCAACAACCAAATACCTCGGCACCCTAGTGTCTCTACCCTCAACCAAGAACCTAGAGGACACTAGAACATTGCAAACCTGTTGTCAAGCCTTAAAAACTGTCTTCTTGAAGGTTAATCATGAAAAAAATATTTTCATAGCCCATTTTGTGCTCCTTTGTTGTTATTTCCTCATTTTCTTTTGTGCGTACTCCCTTGAGGTTAAGTTCTCCCTCTGTAAGTGCATTCCACTTCTTAGGCCCCACATTGTCATGTGTTCTTAGACTAATCCTGTGGGTATTTTCCTTTCTATTTTCTTCCTCATTTTTCTAGTGTGATACCACTCTATCATTAGGTATTCTAATTGTGTGTCCTCTTCCTATGTGTTCCCCCACATTGTGTTTCTTTCCATCTCCCTAGTAAACTGTCATTTATCTTCGAAGGAATTCCTCCTTGCCTAGATTCCAAGATTTTCCTCCTTATTTTTCTTTATGTCAGGTCTCATGCCCTATATTCATACTCTATGTTTTCCCCTCCTATCCCTACACTACTCTATTTGTTGATTTTCTCCCATCATTTTGTTTCCACCATAGGTGGTTGTGGAAATTTTGGTATGCCATCTCTCCACACTACTCTCCCATGTAGCGAGTGTTGCTCCACCTCTTTCAATTAAATTTTTATATTATCCTTTTTCTTATGTATTTTCCCAAAAGAGTATGGGATCCTCCTCTCTTCCTCTCACTTAATTCAATCTGTAGTTATGCCATTTATAGACCCACCAATTAGCCCATGGCTGGTATTAGTAACCACTTCCTTCTGTTCCCATGAAACCTCCTCCAAAAGCTCTCAAATATGT
>APFE030924229.1:0-32813 GCA_000404065.3 Pinus taeda
AATTTTATACAAAAGCATCCAAAACTACTCAAGCATTAAGGACAACACTTTTTTGAAGGAGAGGGGCATGTTGGGTCCCTATAATACTAGTGATCCCCCCATTACTATTGTAGTTGTATCCCTTATTAATATTATTGTACCCCTATTGTCCCCATATTGTTATTACTATGCCCAATAAAATCCCTCTATTGTTATTTTTGTGACTTTATATTATTGTTAGGTCAGCTTGGTTATATTGTGAACCCTTAGACTCCTATATATAGAAAGGAGGTTTTTTCATTTGAATCATCGAAGAATTGTTCATTTGTGTAATGTAAAGAAGGTTACCCCCTCGAAGAGACTGAATTCTAAGGCGTTGATCTATTTTTTCTATATTTTTCTGAGTTGGTTTCATAACAAGCACTCTAGCGATCATCCGAATGTTGGAATAGCGAAGATCCAAGATGCATTGAAGAAAGAGTTAGTCGACCAAAATCAGAAACTCAGCGAATCATCAAATTTAAGGAAATTGTAATGCTTCTAGGTGAGACACTGTGGGATCTGGATCAGCACCTAAAAAGTATGATCTGTGAAGCTAATATGACAGTGTCGGATGTGTAGCACCGCACCTGGTTTGTGGCATCCCTAACACCGCACCTAAGGATGGCGCTGTCACAACAAAAGATCTCGACCGAGCCTGAAGCATTAGAGATAGCGATGAGTTTACATGAAATGCCAATACAAGATCCTAGGTTGGGAGTCCAACAAATCGATGCGAAATTAAAAAACCTATGCCTAGAGATGTAGAATTTGAAAAGGGATAGGGTGCCCCGGACTGAGCCACGCGAAGAAGTGTGGTGTATAAAGTGTAAGGGTCGGGGGCACGACAAGGATCATTGCCTTGTATTCACGAGCTATTTGGTGGGAGGGGGACCGATGTCGTTGAGACCAGAAGCACAGGAAGGTCCGAATGCATCTGCTGCTCTTTGGTGCGTGATTTGTTAAGTAGGAGGAAAGCATGCAACAGACAACTATCACCTATTACAGAAATATACCTAGACTCTGCTGTAGCTATACTATAATTTATGTGGATCAGTAGGTCATGACAAATGAACGTGTCGAAGCTATGAACTAATGATGGATAGGACTTTAGCCTATCGAATGCAGATGGAAACACGAGGCCCTGACCTAGCTACAACAATAGTGAGGCAGCTTCCAAGGGTGAGGTCGAGGACAAGGAATGATGGGACCAAGACAAGGGCATGGACAGTTAATATGCTACAACTATGGAAGACTCGAGCACTACGCGCGTGACTGTACGAATCCAACCAGGATAAGTTGCCTGTACTGCTATCAGTTTGATCATGAAGCTGTAGATTTTCCAACGCTGATCACACAGATGCATGAGATGGGGGTACTACAACCTGCTCCAACTCAAAATGTCCAAATGATGAGGTCAGAACCATGCGAAGGAGACCCCAATGTAAATATGGTGCTTAGAAGTGGCGCGAAAGCATAGGAGGATAAGGAAAAGAAAAATGGGGACAACGTATAGGTCGACAAGACCCCTACAAAGGTGCCTGAACTTGACTCGGGATGTGCGAAGGAAATAGATATGGAGGCTACGAAGAGCTTTGCGGAGGTCTCTACCTCAGGCAGTAAGAAGCAATCAAAATTGGGAGTGGATCCATCTAAGATTAATACCTTTTTAGATACTTGCATGAAGCTTCTATGGGACAATGAGGCAGTTCAAGGACTCCAAGAGTTGATCACTAGGTGCACAGGACCAGGAGAACTACGCATAATCCAAATGATGGGAAAGCATATGTTGAATACAGGGAGGGAAATGTGGTTGACTGCACAAATTGGTGAATATGAGATGGATCAGGTAGTCCTTAGCTTAGGTTCTAATGCAAATGTGTTACCAAAATATAGACCTGGGAATGGATGGGTCAACCCATATTACAATGGTCTCCTATTTAGTTAAGGATGGAAAATCAACAAAAGATTGTTCCCATGGGGAGACTACAAGGAGAAATAGTGGATATTGATGGCACGAGCACCTAGACAAATTTCAAGGTAATAGAAATTGTGGATGATAGTAACAATTACCCTAAATTACTTGGAATAGATTGGGCAACAGATATGAATGGAGTTATCAACCTAAAGAAGCGAAAAATGATTTTCGAGAAAAATTCGCTACGTGTAATTGTTCTTCTAGATCCATCTGAGGGAGCGCGGTACACTTAACCTGTGTGTGATGAGGACAATGATGATGAACTAGACCGCATTTACTAGATAACAATGCAAGACTAGGATCAGGTGAATCCAACGGCAAACAGAAGACTCTCATGGGAACGCGACAATTCCTGCATGTTGGATTCAGATGAAGAAGTAGAGCGCTGGAAAAACCGATTACATGAGCTAACAACGCTAAATTGTAATATGATGATCAAATCACTGCAGCACATGACAACCGAAGTAAGGACGTTACTAGCAAGCAATGACACAACAAATAGGGAGGAATTTGTAGATCGTTGGGAAACTACAATTATGGAGTAGAAGAAAGATGATGCGCAGGAAGGGGTGCTACGTGCAACTACAAAAGGGTGGAAAGCACCTTGGAAGATTAGGAGGAACAGGCGCGAATGTAAAAGGCGGCTACTTGTACGGGCTATGGGCCCTCAACATCGAATATGGTATGGGCAGCCAGGATGGAGTGGTTTGGGCACCTACTTACAACAAAGGATGCAACTGTGTGCTACGCAACGACCGGCTCAACTAAATCTGCGCATACCAAGGGTTCGATGGGCATATAGAACCATAAACTAGATAAAGCATGCAAAGTGTTGGGTATACGACCAAAGTCCCACATTGACTAGAAGTGGGGAGGACCATGGGTATATAAGGATGGACAAATATCTCCATTGGTGTGAGGCCTTTTGGGGCAAGTCCAAAAGCAAATCCATGAGGGCTTAGGCCCAAAGTGGACAATATCATACCATTGTGGAGATATGTGGTGTCCAGAATCCTTACAGGGGGGTGTCTCCTTCATTTATGACCCCTTTCCTTGAATCCTCCATCATAAACTCGGAGCAAAAAGGTCCACATTGATGCATCCAAGGGGCAACCGAGCAAGTAAAGAAGGACTGCTATTTATCTCCAGTTCTGGGAAGCCGAGCTCCTTTATTTTAGGAGGATTATTGGAGGACTCCATTTTATAAATAGGGGGGCTTAGAGCCTCAGTAGGTTAGCCAGTCATTAGCAGAATTTTCGCACTTTTGTGCAACACTTGTTCAGCTCATTTTCGAGTTTCTTTTTTAGAATAGTTCATATAATGTGACTATTATTTTTTATAATGAAGATGAAATATTTCCTGAGCCAGTATTGATCCCTTTCAGAGGGCTGAAGCTCTTAGGTTAGGGCCTAACCCAAGCTGCCCAGCACCTCTTGCTTTGTACTTATATGTTTTTACTTCAGTTCACAAGTTAATTTCTGTTAGATAGATTTATTTTCCCTTGTTAGAATAGGTTACTTTTGATGGTTTGCATAGTTGCTTTTGTTTCATTTGCTGAAGTAGGTTAATACAGTGATAGATTAAGATTCAAAAATATCAATAGCAGGCCCTGTTCTCCTTCTCCCTTTCTGGAACTGTGATTCGAGGTTAAGGCACTACTACTGCCACCAAAAACATAGTTTTGCTCTCCCATGTAATTTCTAGTGTGATGACTTGATTTGGAAAGATTAATGTGTTGCTTCAGATTCAATTGCCTAGAACATTTCCTGTTCTTTTACAATAGATCTCTCTACATTATTTTCTGTTCAAAGGTCATTGTTCAGCATTTTCTGTTTGTAGGTCAGGAATTAGGTTGAGCTAGAGAAAGTTCTGTTTTCATGGTATAGTTAGTCCTTTCTTTGATCAGCTTTCTTAAGTAGATGTGCAGATCTCTTGTAGGGCACCTCAGCTCACCATACATCCATAAAGAAGCTAGCATCAACTCACTTCTCACAGATTTCCCAAGTCATTTGCAACATTCCACCAATCTGCCCTAATTTTTGCATTTTTCTCCATAAGCTTCCCTCTTGCCATTTGAACAAATCCAACCATCATGTTCCCTCTTGATCTTCCTTGACAAGCCCCAGACACCTCAACACCTTCATCTAGCCTTCAATACCCTTTCCCATCATTTTTCCACCTTCAAAACCTCCAAAACTAGCTCTCGGCCTCCTCCTATAGATCCTCATGTAGATCCCCTGCAGCCTCCTACATAATTTCTTGTGACTGATTTTTCGAAGTCTGATTGCAAGGGAAGTCTTCAGGAGGGTACTAGGGGCTTCTTGGGACCTCTCCACACCTTCCTCCACCTCTGCCAAAACCAAGTCCATCTTCCTTCGCCACCAAACCTCTGCACAATCACAACCAGATAAATTACAAGCATAATAATTTCACATAAAAACACTCAAAAGCACAAAAAGATGTTTTCTTCTCATTTCTTTTTAGAGGTAGCTTGAATAAATGTAATTTACCTTTTTCAATATTCAATGGCACTCATCACATCAGTTTCTATCTATTTTTCTGCAAAAGTAGGGTTAGTTGGATAAATTAGGGTTTGCTAAGGTTTGCCTTACATTCTAGTCTTCTTTCTCTTTCTGCAAGTGGAATAGCCCTCGTAGAGTTAGATTTCTTTCATCATAGTTAAAAGCTTCTTCTTAGAGTTCATATAAGTTGGCTTAAGCTCCTAGTGATCTTACGCCAGCTGACAAAGTGACAGCCTGCAGTAAGAGCTAGTACTTGTGCATACAGCACCGTTGCTTTCAAGTTTGTTACGAACTACAGGGTTGATAAAAGTAAAGTAGGAAGCCCCAGGAGTTACAGCATTATTGTTGCAATATTGGTGCTCACCACTTTTTGGTGCCGTTGCCAAGAAAGTGTCAGAGTATTTTGTGATTACTTCTTTTCTTCTATTTTCTATTGCAACATTCTGCTAAGTAGTTTATTTCGGCAAAAGTAGAGTAGTTGTTCCTTCGATTTCTAAATTCCCTTACTTTCATTTCAATTCTGCAATTTCCATTTCAGCAAAAGTAGATTAGTTCTTTCAATTCTGCAATTTCTATTTCAGCAAAGTAGATTATTCATTTCCTTGCTTTCATTTCAATTCTGCAATTTCCATTTCAGCAAAAGTAGATTAGTCATTTCCTTGCTTTCATTTCAATTCTGCAATTTCTATTTCAACAAAGTAGATTAGTCATTTCCTCGCTTTCATTTCAATTCTGCAATTCCCATTCCAGCATGATTAGATTAGTCATTTCCTTGCTTTCATTTCAATTCTTCCATTTCATTTCAGTAAGTTTGTTTCAGTAGTTGCAATTTATTTGTTCAATCAATTTCAGTTTTGCAGGTACAAGCAGAAAAAAAACAAAAATCACCCAAAAAGTGATTTCCTTTCATGCCTCATAGGAATAGAGATAATTCAGGGAAATTCCTACCCAACACCCCCACCACATCACAAAGTCACCCTTCTCTCTTCTTCAGTGGTAGTGATCCAAAAGAACCTATAGGTGAACAACCAGAGATATATGAAGATCCTATAGCAGAAAAAGAGGAAGAAACCATCCCTCCTGAGATCATGGATGAAAATAGAAATGTTAGAGAGAATGGGGAAACAATAAAGGGTACTTTTCCCATCTGAAAGACCAATGGGCACACTAAAATGAAGAACATAAGTCCTTCAGCCTTACCTCACTTCCATGGGTTAACTACCGAAGATCTTGATACCTTTTTGTTTGAATTTGTTGTTATGTGTCAAACCTATGACCATGTAGAAGATGAGTAGAAGTTGAAACTATTTCCTTCTACCCTCAAGGATGCAGCATTGCGCTGGTTCATGGGGTTACCTGGCAACAACATCACAACTTGGGCTGAGATGTAGCAAGCCTTTAATAACAAATACTGGGACTATTGTAGGTCAAAGGATACCGAGGAATAAATCTTCTGAATGACCATAGGAAGTGATGAATCCTTGGAAGATTATGAAGAGAGGTTTCAGCTCAGTTATAGAAGGGCCAGGTGCACACTTGACCCTAAATCTCTGAAGTTGGTCCTGATCAGAGGAGTCCCAGAAGACCTTCTAGATACCCTCCATTTGCTAGCTGGGGCGACATCTACCAACTACCTTATGAAGACATAAACACTGTGTTTAGAAACCATTCTAGGGCAGCTAGAAAGAGAGTTAGGGGAAGTCAACCCCTAGCTAGTACATCCTCATCCAGTTCATCCCTTAGAGGTGAATTTGGAAATCTGCTAGAAAATTTCAAGAGCGAGATGATGTAGACTCTTGCCATGCAAATGGATACGTTGCATATAAAAAGGAAACAAGAAGAAGCAGAAAGGACCTTGGCCATTTTTTGTCCTTGGTGCACCAGAAGGCATCCTAGGAACGAATGTCCATTGAACTCTATAGAAGTGTGTCCAATCTCTGAAGAAGACCATTCTACAAATCAGTGCCCTTCCTTGCCCGGACTTAAAGCTGCATACCAGGGGGCCAAACGAGCCACTGAACCACTCTATTTCATGAACCAGAGGAGGCTACATGGACCCAGACCTTACCAGCAGGGAATGCAAGGGACATCCTAAACATATTACAACCCCAATCAAGCCACTTCCATGCCTTCTTGGGGCCCCCTTGCTCATCCTTCCTGGTCCACACCCCCTCCTTGGTCATATCCATCTCAATACCATGCTCAACCAGCTGCTCATTCATTTCACTCTTATGCTCAGCCATAACCTCAGTGGAATGCACCTCATCAGGGATGGAGGCCCTAGTACAACTCTCCTCCTCTTTTTCCTCCACCACCTGCTCAACCACAACCATTGCCTCCTACTCCACCAAGGCAACCCTAAATACCTGCTCAACCAAACCCAAACCTGAATAACAGACAGGCCCAGCAGGTATATAGTGGGGAACCATCATGCCCGACCTATGCTATGGAGATTCAAGAGATTAACTTACGATCTGGGAAGGTTCTCCCATATAACCAGCCTCCCCCTAAGGAGGATGAGGAATAAAAAGAGAAAAGCGAACCAAAAGCCATTCCACCCTTTCCTGAGAGATTATCTAGAATAACACAACCTACCCCAGAACAAACTGAACTTCTAGGAGAATTGAAACAATTATGTGTAAAGATACCACTTCTCTAAGCCATAAATGATGTGCCTATATACAACAAGATGATCAAGGAGAAGTACTTCAGGCACCCAGGTAGGCGCAGGAGAGATGCTCCAACTATTAATTTCATAGGACAACTATGCAACCTGATGTTGGGGCATGTAATATGTCCAAAATATCTAGACCCTAGAAGCCCTGTAGTCAATGTCCACATCAATGGAACCATAATCCCCCATACCCTGATTGATCTAGGCACTGCCATTAATGTGATGACCAAGGACACTATGCTCAAGCTCAACCTTCAGAGCTCCCTCTGAAAGACCACAACAATACTACAGTTAGCAGACCGCTCCACCGTGACCCCTAAAGGGATTGTGGAAGATGTAATGGCCTCCATAGATTCTTGGGAGTACCTTACTGATTTCTTGGTTCTCCAACCATAGGCAAAGCTCATTGGGTATTCTCTCATCCTGGAAGACCCTGGTTGGCTACTATAGATGCCTACATCATTTTTCAAGCTGGGAACATGACAATCAAGAATGGCCATATGTCCAAGCAGCTAGTCCTATATCCTCCTGTCCAACCTTTGTTAGAACATGATTTACCTCTTTGGCTGGAGGAGGAAGATGAGGATGAAGTCTATTCATCACCACTGTGTGTAGTGGAAGCTACTATGGGGGGGGACCCACAAACCGAGGATGATATTATTAAAAACTTGATTCAGAATCCACCCCCCAGTGTGTTGCCATTAGAAGAGTTGGTGGAAGAAACCCAAGCCAATCCTTTAGTTGATCTCTGTGTGACTGACCCATCCTCTCTCCAAGTTAAGAATATGGAATTCGGCCCAGAAAGAACCTTGAAAATCAACTCATCCCTATCCACCTCTCAGGAGAAAGAACTGTGTAGCTTATTAAGAAACCACTTGGATGCTTTTGTTTGGAGCTATAAGGAGATGAAGGGAGTGCACCCTTCAGCCTGTACTCATCACATTTACATTAAGGAAGATTGCAAACCAGCCAGGCAACCTCAAAGAAGAACTGCAAAAGTTACTGGATGCAGGATTCATCTACCCTATCTCTGACATTGAATGGGTCTCTCCTTTGGTGCTGGTGCCAAAGAAAAATCAGAAGTGGAGAATCTGTGTCGATTATTGGGAACCAAAAAAGGCCACCAAGAAGGACCATTTTCCTTTGCCTTTCATAGATCAAGTGTTAGATGGCCTGGCAGGGAAGAATTTTTTCTCCTTCCTAGATGGGTTTAGAGGCTACAACCAGATCCAAATCAGCCCGGAAGACCAAGATAAAACCACATTCACTTGTCTTTGGGGTACCTTTACATATCAGGTCCTTCCTTTTGGATTGTGCAATGCTCCCACCACTTTCCAGAGAGTAGTATTGAGTATATTTGTTGAACTGGTTCATGATGCAGTGGAAATCTCTATGGGTGACTTTACCCCTTATAGTTCTAACTTTCAAGAAGCTTTGTCTAACCTAGGAAAAGTTTTGGACAAGTGTATTGAAATGAACCTATCCCTAAGCCTTGAAAAATGTGAATTCTTGATGACTGAAGGGACCATGCTAGGTCATGCAATCTCTTAGCAAGGATTATAGGTGGACCCCAACAAAATTACCATCGTCTAAAGGTTCCCACCTCCTCAAAAGGTAAAAGATGTTCGAAGTTTCCTAGGTTTAACAGGGTATTATAGAAGATTCATTAAGGATTTCAGTAAGCTAGCCTCTCCATTGTTTGGTCTTTTGGGAAACGATGCTAATTTCATATGGACTAACAACTATCAAGAAGCTTTGGATACCTTGAAAAGTAAATTGGTGATTGCCCCAATTTTGAGAGGTCCAAACTGGGCCCTACCTTTCCACATTCATATAGATGCCTCGAACAAAGTGATAGGAGCAGCCTTAGGGCAAGTTGATGAGAAGCTGCCTTATGCCATGTATTTTGTAATTAAAAACTTTTCGAACGCAAAATTAAACTACACTGTAACTGAAAAGGAGCTCCTAGTTGTAGTCCATTCCCTAAATAAATTCAGACACTACATCACCGGCTATGAAACATTTGTACACACTGATCATGCTACAATTAGGTATTTAATGAACAAACCAGATGTCAATGCTCGCATTATTATATGGTTTCTTTTATTGCAACAATTTGATTTAACCATTGTTGATAAGCTGGGTAAGGAAAATGTTGTTGCTGATTTTTTGTCTAGAATAGATCTACCTACAAGTGAAGAAGGAATGGTGGATGATCAAATGTCAGATGAACACCTATTTGCTATCTCAGTACTCTCTCCATGGTTTGCTGATATAGCAAATTACTTGGTTTCCGCACAGTTCCCGCCACACCTGTCCTCAAAAGAGAAGAGCAAGATCGTGAGGAAAAGTGCCCCTTTCACTTGGATTGGGTGCAATCTCTTCAAACTTGGCCTAGATCAGGTTTTGAGGAGATATGTTAGGGAGGAGGAAGTTTTTGACATTCTCCTAACCTATCATGATGGGGCCTGTGGGGGCCATTTTGCAGCAAAGAGGACTGCCTTCAAAATTCTACAAGCAGGTTACTATTGGCCCACTCTTCATCAAGATGTAAGGCGATATATCAGCCAATGTGATCAGTGTCAAAGGATGGGGAAACCTACTCCAAGGGATGAGATGCCCCTGCAACCTCAAGTGACTTTTGAGCCATTTGAGAAGTGGAGCATGGACTTTGTGGGTCCTATCAACCCTCCTTCAAAGCAGAAATCTTACATCATCATGTGCACTGGTTATCTGACAAAATGGGTAGAAACAAAGGCGATCAAGGTAGCAACAGAAGAAAAAGTAGCTGAGTTTTTAAGAGAGAATATACTCTATAAGTTTGGATATCTAAGAGAATCAGTCACAGATCAAGAGAGTCAGTTTACCTCCAATTTGATTGAACACCTACTCACACATCACAAAATTAAGCACGGAACTTCCACCCCTTACCATCTGCAAGCAAATGGACAGGTGGAAGTCACTAACAGAGCTTTGGAAGGGATTTTGACCAAGGTAGTGAGCAGCAGCAAAAAAGATTGGGCAGATCGATTGGTTGAGGCCACCTAGGCCTATAACACCACCTGGAAGACCACCACAGGGCTCACACCCTATGAGCTGGTCTATGGGAAGAAGGCTTTGATGTTAATAGAATTTGAATATAACACACTAAGGATGGCAGCTCAGCTAGACCTAGATATCAGCCATGTACAAAAGGAAAGGTTACTCCAACTAAATAGATTGGATGAACAAAGATTGCAGGCCATTCTCCACTTAGAGGTAGTCCAGCTTTAAAGGAAAATATGACATGATGGACACCTCAAAGAGAAACAATTCCAGGAAGGAGATTGGGCACTATTGTATGATTCAAGGTATAAAGATTTCAAGGGCAAACTGAGGACAAGATGGCTGGGACCGTACACAGTAGAAAGGTGCAATGACAATGGTTCAGTTCTGATCAGGACCATCAATGAAGAAGCCATCCCCATGCTTGTCAATGGGCATAGGTTGAAAATCTACAAAAAGCACCTCTCCAAGCAAGAATTCATTGAGATTCTGAGTAAAACAGTGTTGGTAGTGGAGCAAGTCTCTGCCTCCACTCCACCCACACCCTAAAAAAAAAAATATTAAGAGAATAAAAGATCCCTGGGTGAAAAACTCCCCTTAGAGGCACCCAGGGTATGCAGTGAGGGTGAAAACCTCCTAGAGGCACCCTAATTGTCTCTTAAAAAAAGAGAGAGAGAGAGAGAAAAAAGAAAAAACAGGAACAGAAAATTAACTTCTTTTGAATACAATGCAGATTGCAGGAGGGCCACAGAAGAAAAAATGTCATGGCCAAGCCGAATACACCTCTAATAGACCATTTCTCCATCGCTATTGTCTTTTCCCAGTCCCTGGTCTCACTTGTTCTAAAAAACTATGCATCCTACAGGAGGCTCTATGCATTCTACAGGAGGCTCCTGTAGAAATCACAGAGAGCTCGAAATCAAGTCAAAAAAAGGATCAAAGGGCTAGAAACTTGTCCAGGAGACCTATGGACCCCCCTACAACCATTCATCCTCCTAACTCTTCATTCCATACCTACACGACTGCATTTCCACTTGCTTCTTTCTTCCTTGCACAAAAAACACATAAATCCTTTTTCTTTTTCTTTTTTTGAAAAATGAAGAATAAACAAGAAGCATCCTTAACTTAACTCTTACTTAGTGCATACCAACTTCTTTTCCTTGACTGACAGAACCTTCCTCAGCTACCTCTCCAATCCCTGATCAATCCTTAGCTAAAGGTTTTAGAGGGAGAAGCAGCTACAGGAAATCCTGCAGGATTCCTGTAGCAGCTGATCCCCTTAAAAATCGAGCTCCAGAGGCAGGGTCAGGGCAGCCATAGATGTATAAAATGTGCAAGGAGCCCGATCCTGATTGAAGATCACCAGTATGAGGTAATGGAGCCACCAATTCAAAAGCCATGGGTGCCAGCAATAGAAATCCATGGATAGAATGCCAAAGTCTGAGCATGCAACAACACGGTAGCACATAATTCTCGACTAACAAGTAAGTGACTAAACCCGTTCCTCTGTTGCATGAGTATAATTTAAAAACTACATGGACAAGTGAGATGGTTGTGATTAAACGAGATCGGTGGCTAGCTAATTGGCCATCCTCGTCCAGTTCAAACAACGCTCAATGGGTGCAATCAGCACATGTGTTTAGTCAACTCAAAAAAATCTCAAAACAGGTAGTGGCGGCATCTAACGGGAATGATTTAAATAATTGCAGCAGGCGGCATAAAAGTTTTATCATGACACTGAAGCAGGGACCAATGGTCTGAATGAGGGTAACATACCCTTCCTACCACCTCACCTCGTCACCGCAGAACGCTCCCGTAAGTTTAAGTACGTTGTAGTCGACTGCCTTCACCACCTTTGTTCTCATTTGTATCGACAAGCTCTCGACTGTAGCAACCTACCTACCACCTCCAGAGCCTCAAAACAGTTGCTCTCTGTCAGTTTCAGAACCCTTTTGCTTATCGGGCTCTAGAAGAGCGAAAACACAGTCCTATAGGAGCCTTTCTACATGAAGGCCAATGAGCAGCACCGCAGAGGAAAACTCAGGATTTCATGACAAATTCGGCCTGAAAAAGGTAGGCTCAGTAAAACCCACTCTACATTTCCATATATATACAAAAGCTGGTGTGATTCCAAGTGAGGTATTGAGTTGAAAAGGGAAGGAATGTGAGAACAGAGTCTGCCTGGGTTTTTTTTTTTAATATATACAGTTTCTCCATTTGCTCTTTGCACTAAAATATTGTCTCCTTCTCCTCTGTGGTATTCTCCTATGTAAAGAAATGATGCAACTCTAGAAAATCAAACTTGTAAAGAGTGAATTTGCATTGGGTATCTGCTTATTTTGAAAAAGAAAAAACATAGTTCTCTATGTTCTCTATTTTTTAAGATATTGTTTCCCTCAAACAGACAGAGAAGTAATGTGATTCTAAAGAACAGATTTTGGAAGGAAGGAAAGTTGAAATTTGTTTTTTAAAAATCTACAAAAACTCTCTCCCTGTTTCCTGAAAAAAACCTCAGCTATCCCACTATTTTCGAGATTGAAACTTGTTGCCTCCCTCTTCAACTGAGATATTCTAGTAGAATCTGAAACATCATGACAGGGGGTTTTATGAGGAAGGAGCCTCTGAATTCAACTAAGCTGCATGAACATCCAGAAGTGGTAGCCCTCTTCACCAGAGAAAATTGGATGCCTTTCCTTAAAAAGTTGCATGGGTATGATGATGAAGTCACAAAGGAATTTAAATTGTCTTTAAAACCTCACTCAAAAACCCATGCGACTGTCAGTTTCAGGGGTCTAACTATAGAAGTCACCCTAGAGTTCATCAGTAGGATTACAAATCTCCCACTTGGACTACCCTGGAGTAAGGAAGAAAAACCACTAGGTCAAGTTGACAAGAAGACCTTTTTCTAGCCTAATGAACATCCTGTGGAGGACAAGAATGGCATCAGGAGAACAAATATACCTTACCCGTGGAATGAGGTCAGTTATCAGATTATGAAATACATCTCCTGTGAAGGAAGATACATCATAGTTTATGGGTACCATTTCAGATTGTTACATGAACTAAGATATGGCATGGACCTTCCCGCATCCAGAAAACTCAGTATTCCATATTTTCTCCTCTAATCCTTAATAGAATCTAGCACCAAATTGAAGGCAGGGGTTCTAGACCAATTGGCTCACCATAGGCTAATTAAATTGCTAGTGGATGATGCCCTCCACACTTTCACAATCCCCATAGCCTGAGAGATCTTTGGAAACATGACTAAAGAGGATGATATAAAAACTCTCACCTATGACCTTAGTCCATCTGAAAGTGAAGAGGAGGAACAAAAAGGGGAAGCTGAGAATGAAATCCATGAATAAGAAAAGAACACTCAATTGGAAGAAAAGGAACCCCACACAGAAAAAAAAGAAAACTAGATAGGAGAGGAGAAACATGACACCACCAAAGATGAGCCTAAAGCAGAGAAGAAGAAAGAATCAAAAGTAGAAAAGGGTAAAACCACAGCAGAGAAAAAGAAGAGGCCAAGAACTGAAAGGAAGAAGCCTAAGACAGTTCAGAAAAAGGTTGCCACAGGAAAAGAAGAAACTAAGAAAGCAGAGGAGCAACAGAATCAGAGACAGCAAAAGAAAAACCAGCAGAAACAGGAAAAATAGTAGATGAAGAAGAAGAAGCAAAGTATGAAGAAGTGTCTCCTGAGACACTAGCAAGAGAGGCAGCAGCTATTTTTGCTGCACTTAGTACTCCAACCAAGCCCAAAGGAAAAAGGAAAAGACAACCATCCATGTACTTCAAGGCTCGAAAAAGCACCAAAATAAATATGGGGAAGCCTCAGCCACCTTCAAAGGAGCCCATCATCATTGAAGATGCCACTACTGCAAAAAAGGAGGAATCTCCATCCAAAACCCCCATTACCTATGAGAGGGGAAGCCCTAGAGCTTCTACTTTGAAAGAAAGGATCAAAATTATGGACTCTAAAACAGTCCTACAGGAGGCATAGACTGCTCTACAGGAGACATTGATAAAGCTTCAAGAGACTGAAAATCTTGAAAAGAAGGCAGAAGAATAGACCAAGGAGGAAGATAAGGCAAAAGAGATACCAGAGCCTAACCCTCAGCCTAACTTAGGCTCTTACTACAACCTTCTAGAAGGGGGGAAATCATCCCACAAAATTTTGCAGTCCCTCTTTTCTTTGAGCTGGAAAAGGAAAGAGTAAGGACCCATACATGGATGCAGATGGCAAAATCAAGAGGAGTGGAAGACATTGAGCACATGGAAAATAAATTCAGGGGAAATGGGCAAAGAATTGAGCATGGTCAGGCATACAGAAAGCATCAGAAGAGCTCAATTGAAGGCAGAAAATGAAATGTTAAAGAAGCAGCTACAAGAAAGGGAACCCCAGAAAAAAAAAAATGAGTTGTCAATCTCAAAAAGACAGTAGCAGGAAAAGGAACCCTAGGAAGATAGTGAGACATTAATAAGACAGCAACATGAAAGGGAACCCCAGGCAGAAAATGAGGCATTGATCTTAAGAAGGCAGCTACAGGAAAGGGAAGCCCAATTAGCCTCCATGGCCAGCTGGGCTATGGAGGCATTACAGTGCCAGTAGCCAGCCAAATCATATGCAGTGTACCTCAAGGATCAGTGGCTCCAATTTCAGGTCAAGACACTGGCCCAGACGGGCACAATACCTTTTCAGGATTATGGCCAATTCATGAATCTATGTGATCATAGTTCAGTTGAGGACAAAGCGAAGCTGACAGAGTTTTACTTACACAACATGGCGCTTACTGATATGAACCTATGGGATCCAAATGTTGCTTTAGGATACTTGTAGTTGATGGCCATGGCATTTTGGATGAGCCATGAAGAGAAAAGGGCAGCAGAAATCCAGAAAATGATGGAAAAAGTGTTGAATGAACCCCTAAGGGTTAGAGAAGAACCAGCAGACCCCATGGCTCTCATCTATGCCCACCAACACCTTGCAGCTAATCCTCAAAGTGTCCCTAGATATGTTGATAAGAAGGCCCAGGCTATTGCACATTTCAAGGACATGGAGAGATTGTTTGGAAATGACTGCATTCATGCCTACATGAGAAGGTGGAACACATTGCCACACAGCCTACAAATTAGGGAGTATCACTCCCCAAACAGGATGAGGGAAGCCATGAGGAGAGTGCCACTGTATAAGCACTCTAGGCAAAGTTTGAAGGCCAATTGGATTGGCCTCAAATTCAGTCCTCCACTACTGCTAGGACTGCTGGAAGGAGTAAAAGAGGAGGAAGAACAAAAACAGTGGGAAGAGGTGGATAGAAAGGCAGGATTCCATGATAAAGAGGAAGATATCACATCAGAAGCATGGGATGTCAAGGAATCTATCAGAGCCATCAAGGATGAAGAGTTAGACTAGTTGCTCAGAGGATGAGCAACCCATTCAGTAGGGGGTGATGATGAGCCCCAGAAATGGGTAATTATATGGGCTCATTTTGCCTCATAATTCGACTTAATCCACCATTCTCATTAGTTTATTGCATGTTTTTGAATATATTTCTGCTAATAGAGTGAATTGAGTTAGTCATTTTTCCATGTAGTCTAATGTGTGCTTTATGCAGATTTTTTTGGTTAATTTTGGACAAAGTCAAGGGATTTACGAGCAATTGGCAACAAATACTCGAGGAAAATAGGGAAGAGGATTTGTAGGGGGGTGTCTCCTTCATTTATGACCCCTTTCCTCGAATCCTCCATCAGCAACTCAGAGCACAAAGGTCCACATTGATGCATCCAAGGGGCAACCAAGCAAGTAAAGAAGGATTGTTGTTTATCTCCAGTTCTGGGAAGCCGAGCTCCTTGATTTTAGGAGGATTGTTGGAGGACTCCATTTGTATAAATAGGGGGGTCTTAGAGCCTCAGTAGGTTAGCTAGTCATTAGTATAATTTTCACACTTTTGTGCAGCACTTGTTCAGCTCATTTTCGAGTTTCTTTTTTAGAACAGTTCATGTAATGTGACTATTATTTTTTATAATGAAGATGAAATATTTCCTGAGCCAATATTGATATCCTTCAGAGGGCTGAAGCTCTTGGGTTAGGGCCCAACCCAAGCTGCCCAACACCTCTTGCTTTGTACTTATATGTTTTTACTTCAGTTCATAAGTTAATTTCTATTAGATAGATTTATTTTGCCTTGTTAGAATAGGTTGCTTTTGATGGTTTGCATAGTTGATTTTGTTTTAGTTGTTGAAGTAGGTTAATAAAGTGATAGATTAAGATTCAAAAAGGTCAACAACAAGCCCTGATCTCCTTCTCCCTTTCTGGGACTATGATTCGAGGTCAAGGC
Organism: Pinus taeda; assembly: GCA_000404065.3. Lineage (NCBI taxonomy): Eukaryota > Viridiplantae > Streptophyta > Pinopsida > Pinales > Pinaceae > Pinus > Pinus taeda. The sequence continues at coordinate 16,576 of APFE030924229.1, forward strand.
ACCACTGCTGCCACCAAAAACACGGTTTTGCTCTCCCATGCAATTTCTAGTGTGATGACTTGATTTGGAAAGACTAATGTATTGCTTCAAATTTAGTTGCCTAGATCATTTCCTGTTCTTTTACAATAGATCTCTTTGCATGCTTTTCTGTTCAAAGGTTACTGTTCAAAATTTTCTATTTGTAGGTCAGAAATTAGATTAAGCTAGAGAAGGTTTTGTTTTCATGGTATAGTTAGTCCTTTCTTTGATTAGTTTTCGTAAGTAGATGTGTAGATCTCTTGCAGGGCACCTTAGCTCACCATACATCCATAAAGCAGTCAGCATCAGCTCACTTCTCGCAAATTTCCCAAGTCATTCACAACATTTCACCAATATGCCCTAATTTCTGCATTTTTCTCCATAAGCTTCCCTCTTGCCATTTGAACAAATCCAACCATCATGTTCCCTCTTGATCTTCCTTGATGAGCTCTAGACACCTCAATACCTTAATCTAGCCTTCAGTCCTCTTTCCCATCATTTTTCCACATTCAAAACCTTCAAAAATAGCTCTCGGCCTCCTCCTATAGATCATCCTATAGATCCTCCTGTAGATCCTCCTGCGGATCCCTTGCAGCCTCCTGTAGAATTTCCTGCGAGTGATTTTTCGAAGTCTGATTGAAAGGTAAGTCTTCATAAGGGTACTAGGGGCTTCTTGGGACCTCTCCACACCTTCCTCCATCTCTACAAAAACCAAGTCCATCTTCCTTCGCCACCAAACCTCTACACAATCACAACCAATAAATTACAAGCATAATAATTTCACATAAAAGCACTCAAAAGCACAAAAAGATGTTTTCTTCTCATTCCTTTTCAGAGGTAGCTTGAATAAATGTAGTTTACCTTTTTTAGTAGTTAATGGCACTCATCGCATCAGTTTCTATCTATTTTTCTACAAAAGTAGGGTTAGTTGGATAAATTAGGGTTTGTTAGGGTTTGCCTTACATTCCAGTCTTCTTTCTCTTTCTGTAAGTAGAATAGTCCTCATAGAGTTAGCTTTCCTTCATCACAGTTAAAAGCTTAGAAGTTGGCTTAAGCTCCTAGTGATCTTGTGCCAGCTGACCAAGTGACAGCCTGCAGTAAGAGCTAGTACTTGTGCATACAACACCGTCGCTTCCAGGTTTGTTAAAAACTACCAGGTTGACAAAAGTAAAGTAGGAAGCCCCAGGAGTTGTAGCATTATTGTTGCAATACTGGTGCTCACTAGCATGCTACTTCAGATAGAGGGTATTCTCTGATACCAAGATCTGCCGAAGGGGTCCTCAATATGGAACCTAGTAGCAAGCAATGGAGACCTCGTCACAACACTTTTTATGGGAAATTAGAAATCAGAAAACGAGATTATTTTGGCAAGATTCATGGCAACAGAGAGAGAATATATTCAGTCGGAAAGACCTTGGGAATATATTTTGTTACACAACTGGTCATAATTATCAGCAAGTGGATCAATTCTTGAAAACCTTGAGAAAGCCCTCAGGATGGAGATAATGGAAGAATTATTAGGATTGGCGCAATGCACCCATATCTAATAAATGGAAATGATTGGAAAAAGAATTACAATCTTGAAAAATCACCATCCTGGATGGATCATACATTCTCAAATGGGGTTACTCTAGCTGGGGTATCTTCAATAGTAAGGAAGCATACAACCTTCGATCAGAGGATCATCAAAATAATCACAACTAACCATGGAAGAAGATATGGTTTGGTTGAATTTGGCTGAAAATAGATTACTTATTATGGCAACTTTGTAAAGGGGGAATCCCCACTTCGGATCAGCTTCAAAAACATGGTATGCATGGCCCATTGTTTTTCTCTTTATGTGGGCAAGAAAATGAAGACCTAGAACATCTCTTGAATTCTTGGTCTTTTGCTAATCATCAATGGAGGCAGTTTGGACCCTTGTTTGGCAATTTTTATAGAGACTTCCAAAGCATAAAGGAAACCCTTCTCTTATGGTTAAAAGGTATATACTTTCAAGGCTAGTGATCAGCCGAGCTTGGACTTTGGCTCTGGGATTCCTCCTCTAGGCCATCTGGAAGGAAAGAAACAAAAGCACCTTTAAATATTGTCACAAACCCTTAGAGTTTGTTTGGCAACGCATAATCCAAAACATTCGAGAAACAATATTAACGGAGAAATGGAATATGGGTGATTGGTTAGTAGCTCCTCATGAAGATAGAATTCTACATACGCTAATTTTTTCCCCTTCTAATATTGCCCCAAACTCGTGGAAACTTCTAATTGCCCTTGTAGTGTCTCCCCAACGTTTCTCTACTCCTCCGAGTGATTTTACTAAGTTTTAATGGTGCGTCCATGGGAAATCTAGGTATAGTGAGTTATGGACGGCTCTTCAGGATTCAATGAAGAGGGTGATATTGATTTATGTGACAAACTCTAGCTTTCATCCAATAATGAAGCAGAATTTAATATTGTTAAACAAGGTTCCCACATTGCTATTAGAATGGGTTACCAAAAACTTGTGATTGAAGGAGACTCAAAGTTGGTGATAGAAATCATTAAAAATTTGAATCAAGGAGCACGATTGGAAAAAATCAACCATGATTGGTGCATCGCTCAACTAGTCCAAGTAGTCAGCGATCTCCTCTCAAGATTTTCTTATATCCTCACCTCTCATGTGCAGTGAGAAGGAAATAAAGATATGGATTTCCTAGACAATTTGGGTTATGCTCATGAGGGAACATCCATTGAACTGGCTTGGCCCCTTATGACACTAGACATTGATTTGCAGCCCTTAAGGCAATCCTAGAATATGATAATAAAGAAAGTTTGCAGTCCCGCCACGATTAATACCCATATCCCCGATCGGTGTGCGAGCGGTTTAATAACAGTCATTGTATTGTGTGATGGACATCACCCAAAACCAAAGGCGATCCTTTGCCACCCTACACATGCTTGTATCATGTGGAGTGATGACAGCATATCTGAAAGAAATCAATTTAAATTACGAAGGTGACAAGGTAGGTTTAACGCGCATACTCTCAACCTTTTTGGTTTTCAATTTGGTAAGTTTTTTTTTGTGTATGGTCTCGGCAGAAGTTCAGACTTGAGCATCACTACAACTTGCGGCAGAATTCTGCGGTGAAAATTTGCAAGGCTCTGGTTCATTCACCGTGGGTTCAGGTCATCAGTCTTGGGTATGTACTTAGTATTCTAACTTATTTCTCTATCACAGCACGCTCTTCTTTTCTAAGGGTTTCATGGGAGAAGGGATATGATTTGTATAAAATTAGTTGGGAAATGTATTCACTGGAAATGTTCATGGTCGTCTCTGAATTGTTTGAAGGCTGTCCCATTTTCTTTATTCATGTGTGTGTGCTCTATGGAGTTTTCCTAGCTGGTATGGGCATTTTTTGTATTAGGTCGATGAGCCACTCATGGTCTCTCTAGTTCTATCACAAGCACCCCAACCTTGTTTCATTTCTGGCATTTTGTGGATATGGCCCTGATATCCTTGGGTCTCTACAAAAAATTGTTTTGGTTGGTCATTCTTCCCTCAGACATTTGGATTCTTGCTAGACTTATGGTTTCGAACATCGGTACATCTTCTTTGTAAGGCTCTAGGTTCGCATCTGGGGCCACCATTAGGTTTTGCATGGGTTGTGGTTCTCTGATGCAGGAGCATTCGGCCAAGGGAAATCATTGTAAATAGTAGACATAGGGGGTCATGCATTTTAGGAATTAGTTTCCTAAGTTCCAAGTCAAAGTAATATTTAAGCGCGATTAATTAGATATTCTCAAAATAAATAAATGAGAACATAGGGAGAACTTTTAGGCATAAAAGCAAGGACAATGGACCAGTAATAGATAAGGAGGCTTTTCTATTTTAAAACAGAGAAAAGATAGAATAAAGCCTCAAGAGGCTTTTTTCCACACATGTATGCATGTAGAAGTTCTAGGCTTTTGATATCAATAGGAATGTAAGCCTACGGGCAGAAAAAGGAGAGGCCACTAGAGTGGATAATCGGGTCTGTGAGAGAGAAGGCCATTGGTGAGGAAAGTTTGGCCTGCGAGTGCATGTGCATGAGACTAAGTCTCTCTATGTAAATTCATGCTTTTATATTAATATATGCAGAAGTTTCCTGACTATGTTAGAACATAGGAAGTGCATGTTCTGTAATTAGAGAGAGAGGAGGATTGATCGGAAGCATTGTTCTTGAAACTTTTCCATCTGTGTATCGAAATTAATGGCTTCTGTTAATATATCTATGCATGTATCAGACAGCTTACTTTATTGTGTATTGAAAGTACTGGAGTGTTTATTTTCCTGCATGATATGTGGTTGAAGCCTTGGGAATCATTTCCTTTTTATCCCAGCATGTGCAGACTCTTTAAGTCATTTTATAAGGCTCTATGTATATTTCTGTTTACACGGAGGATGAATGATTTCTTACTGCAACGGAACATTGATCAGAGTTGAAAACTTATTAATTTGGCCAGTTAGTGTATCGGGTCCAACCCTATTATCGGATCGGAAGAGAGGATTGAGACTACCGAAGTATAAGCTCCGACAATCTGGAGCAGAAAACCTTATAAAGCCGAGTGTGAAGCCATATCGGGTTTGCAAAACCCATACAGCGCATCGGAGGCTGGAGTTAAAGGATTATTGTGACCACCGAAATCCGAATCTGCGATATTCATAAAGGGCGGATATATAATGTTTGAGATTCGGGCATTTGGAGGAGTGGGGTTATAATGTTTCACATGTATTAATATATGTGAGGCCGCGGTTTTGAGGCTCAACGCCAGAGTGATTAAAGCGTTCAGTGGTGGATAAAAGTGCCGATAAAAGGGTGGCCGATTATAAAGAAAGTCCATTGTATTTTTTCTTTAAGGTTTCATGCCTTAAGCGCTTCCGACAGAGGCTTTGTGGGCTGAGATTTTTATAAGAAAGGGGATTTTGGGCTTATACCCAGATCTCTTTTCATCAAGTGGTATCAGAGCAGGAATGCTTTATTGAAGAAGTTTGTTTTTGAATGAGTACAGCTGAGAATTGAAGTGTGTTTCTTTGAATGTGTGATGAATGATTTTTAAATTTAATATGCAACATACACAATTGCAAGTGAACAAGATGGCATAAGTAAATGGAGGACAAGATCATGCAGGATCTTAAAGGTGAGATGATTTTTTAAGTTGAAATTTATGATTGAAGTTTATGGTTGCAGAGAAGATGATGGCAGTGAACCTGACATTCAGCTAAAGGCTGAATAAGGAGCACAATTGCAGTGTCCTAAAGAAGAAGGTGAGTTGAAGAGATAGCCTGAAGAGAGTAGAGTGAGTGCTCGAAAGGTTCCAGAGGCAGTGAACCAGTACTTACCAAAAGACTGAGTGAGGAGAGCTTGGTGAGGTAAGTGGCAGCAAGAGAGATTGTTGTTGCAGAGGCTAGTACAACTCATGGTGAGTGAGAAACTCATGAGGAAGCAGTCTGCTAGAGGGAGACGGACTTTTAGAGGAAAAGGAAGTCAAGGTGGTAGTGGAAGATCCACAACACCTAAAGAAGGAGCTAGCAGTAGCTCAACCCAGCATGCAACCACAGGAGGTGATGCAAGAGGCAGAAGGAGTTTCTCTAGAGGAAAAGGAGGTAGAGGAAGAGGTTCAGAGAAATGCCACAGAGATGAGATGACTGCAGAAGTTCAAGAAAGAAAGATCGCAGAAATAAAAGTACAATTGCAGGTACTAGAAGAATGGTTGCAAGAGCAGAAAAACCAGAATAGAAAATGGATCTTTCCACTGAAGGGAAAGAGAGTGATTTGGCGACAATTACAGAGGAGGTTGAGGCAAATTGTGATTTCCTTGTTGAAAAAGGGACTTAGATTTCTTGTGCCAGAGATGAAATTTGAAGATTCCACATGCAGATCTGATCAAGGGGAAGTGCTGAAGGAAGCAGTCAAGACTAAAAAGTCTTGCAGTTTTAAAACTGATGAGTTGTGTGTTTTTGCAGGTGTAGAGGAGGTTTCCATTGGTGAAACAGAGGAGAAGATCATTGATGATTTCTTGAGTTATTGGGTAAATCCAGATCAGATGGATAATGTAAAACCGTGTATTGTTGTAGCTGACAATTGTGATGTGATGACAGGTTTTACTGAGGAGGATGTGCAATCTTGTGAAACTGTTACAGCACAAGAGGAAGTTCTTATGGATGCAGAAGAAGTGAATCAGTCCGAAGCGCAAATAAGGGAAGTAACAGTTGATACTGTTGAACATTTTGTGCAAACTGAAAGTTTATGTATGAATGCAGAGATGATACATGATGATGATCAATTTGTTATAAATGTTGATAATGACAAATTGTTTTTATTAAGTGATGGACAGATAACTGAGTTTATTGCAGGAGTTGAGAATCAGAATTATGTTCTAATAACAGATGATGAGATGGTAACAACAGGAAGCTTGGCTTGTGAAAGTATTGAAGATTGCACAAAAAGTTTCTCAAAAGAGATGACAGGCTTATGGCATGAGTTAAGTGTCCTAGAGAAGAGACTAGAAGTACAGAAGATAAATATTCAGAATATAAGGACAGAGATGAATGAAAATAAAGAGGTTCATTTGTATCAAACAGAATATAGAGGCATTCTCGGAGAAGATGATGCTGAGGATAGAATGAGTGATAATCTCAAGAATGATTGGGATCAGCATACTGAAATACTGGCAATGGGAAGTAAGGCACTGAGGCCTTATGAATTTTATTTTAACAAGTGTTTGGTGAATGCAGGTATTGGTACTGAAGAACATTTGACTCAGTTGAGCAGTGAAATGAAGGGAGAAGAAGTTTTCTGTCCCAGAAGGCAAGAGGGTATGGATGATCGGGTGGTAGTCAGAACAGAAACAAGCATAGAAGCAAGAAGTCAACGAGTGACGGTACAAACTGAGCAAGCCGTCTTAGCTTAGTAGGCAGGAAGAAATCAGTAGCTTGAAGATTTATTGGAGAAGGAAATTGAATTAATCAGAAGAATCATGTTGAAAGTGTCTCAGAGGAAGACATCAGCAAGGAAGAGAAGCAGCAGAAGCAGCAGCAAAATGAAAACAGGGATAGATTGTGAAAGTGCAGCTAGTGCAGCAAGACAGCATAAGATATGGAGACCTGGAGAAAAGCAACAAGCAACAGCAGATGATGACTTGCAGAACAAAGTGTGGGATCCAGGTGGACAAAGACTTAAAAAGCATGATCAGGAGATCATGAATTTTTTTTCTACCTTAGGAGTCTGATGCAGGAGCATTCGGCCAAGGGAAATCATTGTAAATAGTAGACATAGGGGGTCATGCATTTTAGGAATTAGTTTCCTAAAGTCCAAGTCAAAGTAATATTTAAGTGCGATTAATTAGATATTCTCAAAATAAATAAATGAGAACATAGGGAGAGCTTTTAGGAATAAAAGCAATGAAAGTGGACCAGTAAGAGATAAGGAGGCTTTTCTGTTTTAAAACAGAGAAAAGATAGAATAAAGCCTCAAGAGGCTTTTTGCCACACATGTATGCATGTAGAAGTTCTAGGCTTTTGATATCAATAGGAATGTAAGCCTACGGGCAGAAAAAGGAGAGGCCACTAGAGTGGATAATCGGGTCTGTGAGAGAGAAGGCCATTGGTGAGGAAAGTTTGGCCTGGGAGTGCATGTGCATGAGACGAAGTCTCTCTATGTAAATTCATGCTTTTATATTAATATATGCAGAAGTTTCCGGACTATGTCAGAACATAGGAAGTGCGTGTTCTGTAATTAGAGAGAGAGGAGGATTGATCGGAAGCATTGTTCTTTAAACTTTTCCATCTGTGTATCGGAATTAATGGCTTCTGTTAATATATCTATGCATGTATCAGACAGCTTACTTTATTGTGTATTGAAAGTATTGGAGCGCTTATTTTCCTGCATGATATGTGGTTGAAGCCTTGGGAATCATTTCCTTTTTATCCCGGCGTGTGCAGACTCTTTAAGTCATTTTATAAGGCTCTGTGTATATTTCTGTTTACACGGAGGATGAATGATTTCTCACTGCAGCGGAACATTGATCAGAGTTGAAAACTTATTGATTTGGCCAGTTAGTGTATCGGGTCCGACCCTATTATCGGATCGGAAGAGAGGATTTAGACTGCCAAAGTATAAGCTCCGACAATCTGGAGAAGAAAACCTTATAAAGCTGAGTGTGAAGCCATATCGGGTTCACAGAACCCCTACAGCGCATCGGAGGCTGGAGTTAAAGGATTATTGTGACCACCGAAACCCGAATCTGCGATATTCATAAAGGGCGGATATATAATGTTTGAGATCCGGGCATTTGGAGGAGTGGGGTTATAATGTTTTGCATGTATTAATATATGTGAGGCCGCGGTTTTGAGGCTCAACGCCATAGTGATTAAAGCGTTCGGTGGTGGCTTCCAATGGGTGATTAAAAGCGCCGATAAAAGGGTGGACGATTCTAAAGAAAGTCCATTGTTTTTTTTCTTTAAGGTTTCATGCCTTAAGCGCTTCCGACAGAGGCTTTGTGGGCTGAGATTTTTATAAGAAAGGGGATTTTGGGCTTATACCCAGATCTCTTTTCATCATTCTCACCATGGATTACCTTCATAGATCTTCTGAGGTGCGACCTCCGATAGCAATTTTCTCTTGGGTTGTGGTTCGTTTCGGGTCAGAATTCTGGGTATCAATTTGTGTGTTTCAATTTGTTTTATCTATGTCACCAGCACTGCATCATGGCTTGAACTGCTTCTAGAAGAGACCAAACCATTCAGGGCTCTTGTGGGCATGGAAAGAAGGCCAATTCCACTAGTACCTCCAACAATCCCAATACATCTACTCGTAAATCGCATGGAAAGAAAAGTTAAATGAGACAATGGGATTGATGGACCTTGACTTAGATGATTGATAGACCATGGGGCCTTATCCGAGGCATTATCAGGTTCGGGTTTCTCAGTATAAGCACGTTGTACACTTGTATTGGTTGTTAAAGTTCCTCCTCATTAAAGCCCTCAAACACATCCCCCGAGGATCGGTCATGACTGCTGAGGGTTTACAAGACTATAGAAAATATTTATAGCAAATCAATTTCTATTACAGCATCAAAACAGTTGCCTTAGCTGTATCGAGAGGCATATCACATGCATTCCGCAATCTAAACTCGTCGGGTCAAGTTTCAAGAATCCAGCTCCGATTGACTAGGAAATGACGAGTAATCTAGCATATCACTTCTCTTTTACTTATTAGTATATGTAGCAGTTTTTATCTTTTCATTACCTTCAGTATGTATACAAATATCTAGATCTTAAGAAGCTTAAGGACAATTAGGCATTTTTAACATGGATGGATAGACTTATCCTATTTTGTTTTTCGATAGCTTATCATACCGTTAAGTGGCCAATAAACTTGGTTTCCCACTAGAAAAGTTGAGGCCACCTAACCATTCAACATGTAGATATAATCTGTTTTTATAATAATAGAAAAACAGTGTCAACTCATTATATATATATATATATATATATATATATATATTTTCACATTTTCAAAGACCGACCTCCTGATGCATAAATTTAATATTCTCAAGAGTCAACTAATTAAATATAATATCATTTAAATTCAAATTTTCAAAGACCGACCTCCAGATGCATAAATTTAATATTGTCAAGAGTCAACTAATTAAATATAACAACGCGAATTGAATTAAATACAACAACGTGATCAATTCAGTATCGTGACACTATTATAGTGACGTGTTCTGATAATTTTAAAATTCCAAGGTTCAACCAATTAAATATAACAGCGTGATCAATTCAGTATTTCCGTGACTAGTATCATGACGTGTTCTGATAAATTTAATTCCAACGCTCAACCAATATCCCTGAGACCCACTCAACTGCTCCTAATAATAGTATCCAACTTTGTTTGTTTAAGGAAAATAAATAACTGGATTTGTTTTCCAAATTTCATTTTGAGCAAATACATAACAGAAAATTAAAATTATTTTTTCATGAATTCGTTGTCATGAGTTATTTTCTAGATTCGATAGCAATTGCTCCATGGGGTGTTAAACCATATGGACCGCACATATCTATCATGCAAGTCGCTCAAAGGACCATTGAAATTGTCATGGTTACAAGTCGCTCAAAGGACCATTGAAATTGTCATGGTTATTTTATTGCGTCGAAATGACTATTCGAAAATGGAACGTGTAATATTTTCTTCATCTTTGTTAAGAATTTCATTGAGATACTTCGATTCATAAGATCTTGTGGTATTTTAGTCCCGAGGATGTGGTCTACTTGTTAGTTAGTGAGATTTCGTCCTTAAAAATGTTTTTTGTTTTTATATAATCCGAAGAAATTGGACTATATATGCTAATGAAAATATTTCGACAAGGGTGATAATGAAAATAGAGTAAAACCTTAATTAAATATTATTAGCGAAACAAAAAGTTCTTAATAATTTTAATATTTTAGTAATACTAAAAACACATATAATTTAAGTTGGTTTAAATCTTTCGCATTAAAAAAAAACTCAATAAAAGTTCACACGTTCAGAATATTTAACGTTTCTCAAGCCACATGATAAAGGCTAAACGGAAATGAATTTGCATTGCTTATTAGTCTAGTTATATTTTTATGATATCATTTATATACTTTTATACATGAGATATATTAAATTTATTTAAAATTTAAATTGTTTTATAATATTAAATTATAAAAATATGTTAATATTTATTAGGGGATAGGATTGGTTTATTTTAGAGTAAAAGATTTTAAATTTTAATTTAATTATCAATAATTATTAAATAAATGGTAGAGATTTAGTTTTCATGAAACATTTTAAAATATATTTACTTATAAATTAAAAAATTGAAATTGCTTTTAAAATTAGTTATGATTTTTATATTCTCTCATGTTTATATGAAGAATTGTCACAAGAATTGAGTTGTGGTTTTTGGACATGGCATTGACAAGCCATAGCTATAACAAAACCTATTCACTAAAACAGTCATATAAATTAAATGAGTGGAAACATCAATAGACATCAATACATGATAAGCATCAAAATAATTACTTTACATCTTATATTATTATGGGAAAAAATCTAAAATACAACTTTATTATTAGTATTATTATTTTAAAAAGAATTGATATATGAGTTAATCATATCTACATTTGATAAAAACATGCTACAAGATTCCTAATCATGGATATTCACTACCACTTTACCACAGAGATTCTTAACCTATTAATAAGTTTCATTACAATATCATGGTTTATCAATACTACATGCCTGAAAAATCATAACTTGTTTCATTTAATCAATTTAACTAAAAATGAAAAAAAAGACATAACTACTTTAGAGATAAATCTCAACCTTTGAACTATGGTTATTAATAAGAATATTTTAGAATAACTATAAAGATTAAATTCTACCATGCATCTAATAACTATTGATAATTATATCGAATGCATGTCTATTTTATAATATATCTTTTAGTACTTTCATTTAATTATCATTAATTATTAGGTGGATCATAGAGATTGAACCTCCATGGAATATGTTATAATATTCATAGTAGTATTGACATGACAAGTATTAAGGATTTATCTCCAAGATAGTTATGTCCTTTTAATTAATTTATCTCAAATTAATTAATTAGAAAAAATGTCATATCAACATGTGTCATATTATATATGGTGGTAAAGTGAGAGTGAATCTTCATATTAAAAATATTATTTACCTCATTATTAATTCTTTTTATAATTGAAAATAATAATAATTAAAATAAAATTGTAATTTATTCAATTTGTACGAATTTTTTAAAATTTGATAATTAGTATTTTGATATGTATTATAATAAATATTTATCTGCATTTTGTTTATGAATGATGATGATGATGATGGTTAACGTCCACTGAGACCAAATAATGATCTTAGTTAAATTAAAGAATGAAAAAATTATATATAAAATAAACATACTTATAAATTTAAAAAATAAAGTTTTATCATTAATAATATTATTACATATTTAAAAGAAACTTATATTTTTATTCATATATTAATTTCTTACCCTTACTGATTCACAATTTAAAATAAAATTTAATAATTAATATTATAAATTTAAATAAAATTATAATTTCAATAATTAATTATAATTTAAATAAAATTATAATTTAATTTTGGGAGTATAAAATAAATATTATAAAGTAATTGATGTTTTAGGATTCCACACCATTTAGGTAGCTTTGATATGGATTTTCTATTTTAAAATACATGACTACCTCGATATATATTTTCAATCTGAAGGCATTTAAACGAATGTAAAATCACAGTAAAAAAAACCGACAATAGTCCAAGCCATGGACGTGCGATTATATTTCTGGCCAACACAACACCGGTATGAAGAAATATGCGCACTTTCTGCATTTATTATTTATTGTTCGACCTGTTGTAGGTACCGAAGAGCAAACTAGTTGAACAGAACAGAAGAAGCCAATTATTTCTCGATTGAAGATCAAAATGTTTTCTCAATTATTTTCTCCATTAAAGATCGAAATCTTTTCTCAGGCTAAAATGACCTCCTACCAGTCGTTTCTATAAGCACCCACATTTTGTTTTTTTTCATCTTCTTTAGCGGCCGTGATGTTGAGAGTCTGGTCCACCAGGAATCCCTCTTTCCGAGTTAGATATGTTGCTCCCGCTCCCTGTTTCTCCTGAACCTAATACTCCTGATCCTCCATTTTTGCCTTCACTTTGGCCCAAACTACCAAGTCGACGATAACCGCTATCCTGAAATGAGTAAAACGAATTAAGAAGGATTGAGAATAAGAAAAAGAGTTCAGAATAGAAATAACTTATCCATTCTGCTGAAGAAAAACCTTGTGCGGAGCTTGCTCATGCAGGTACGTGTATGTGACACCCGCTTCATTTTTAATTTCGTGGTACTTGTTTACTGCTACCATTTCCTGCCCTCCAGTTTCTGTTTCTAATCATTTGGAAATTAGTATAACAAATAATCAAACGATCGAAGTAAATAAATATTAAGCATAAATTCGCCTCTAGAATCTAACATGCATTTATATAATATTAACCTGATAATGTATATATTTTATGAATATATTTACAATATAGATCAACCAAGTCTTAAATCTAACCATAAATCTTTCATCTTCATTCCATATATATATAATTTAAATGTAAATTACATGTCAATTTATTTTAATCTCTCCATGTTTAAAATACGAAGTTAAAACTGAGTTAATTGTGCTAAAAACACTGACTTTGAGTAGTCATGGTGATAGAGCTCTTCGAACGGGCACCGAACATTGCTATTTGAAGGAGTCCAACAGTAGCAAGCAATGCCAAGGTGAGAATCGCAACGCTTCTAACCTTGTTCGCCATTGTATCTCCAGTTATCTTCAAACTCTCCTGTTGACAGCCATTGGAGAGACTCAATTTAAATGGAAAAATGGTCATTGTCAAATTTGCGTTAGTAGGTCAGCAATGACGTACTTGTAAATACGGGGATACTCCAAAAGCGTTAGTATTTCTTTCCATCTTCTCCCATTAATAATACGAGATCGCAGCTTTAGTCACTGCAGACAAATGCGCCCGGTTTTTCATGTCCTTTAGACGCCATTTTTCATGTTATCGAAGGGCATGCAACTAGCGAATGTTCCCTCTTTTTGAAAGGCTTCACCGACCTGTAAAAGCCATTTTGCATGCCTTCGCAGAAATCAACGGGCCGTATGTGAACGCCATTTTGCATGCACGCCATTCTGCATGCCTTCGGGTGGAAATCGAAGGGCCGTATTTAAACGCAATTTCGCATGCCTTCGAAGGAAATCAATCGGTCGTATGTGGATGCTGATAAATTTTATACATGTTAAAGTTAACTGCCATAAACAAACACGTAAGCTTTCCAATTCAATCCCCCGTAGAAAATATTTTTATGTTTATTTTCCAGCGTTAAGATTTCGTTTCTAAATTCTGCAACCATTCGAAAAACTATATTGTGTCCAGTACAAGTCCATAAAATAACTTTTATAAATTAAGTTTTCCTTTCTATCCCTTCTGATTTGGAGCCATTGAAGTGTTCCAATATCTATATATACAATAGCATTAGTAATTAAGTGTTTGATATATATTTATCTTATTTTGGTAATGTTAATTTACTCAATCATAAATTGTTAGTTGACATTTCAAATCATTTAATGTAATTCATTCTCATCTTTGTCGTGAGGATTAACCACATTAGATGGTTTGAAATATGGACCAACAACTTATGATGTGAGTAATCAAAAAGGCATTACCAAAATCAGTATGAATTACAAAAGTCTAAAATCAATCAATATATTTATATGCTTCAGTTTCATATACCTATTAGTCTATAAAAGGTGGAAAACAATGCCATGTATATCAACCACATTTACTAATGTGGTTGTAGTTGAGAATAATTAATATTATTTTATTATTAATGGAGAAAATGGTTACATTGTTGTAACTTTCTCCCCAGTTTAGGATTAGTTCCTATAGTTATGGGGTTTGGGTACAACTTCCTATTTCCTAGTATTCTATTTAATGATGTAATTTTTTGATTGAAGATAATAGAGTGAACGAGAGACATCTCTCAAGTTTTGTGAGTGTAGTCTCTAGGTGCAGGCTACACCTGAGAGCTACATCTCTTTCTTTTCAATTCAGTGCATATTTTATCTTGGTATCAGAGCTCAGATTGAGTGAGCCTGATCTTTGTCACCTGTGAGGCTGAAGTGCCTGTAGAAGCTAGCTTGACTGTGTGGCGGAATTGCCTGTGTGGCGGAGTGTGTACACGAGAGCTTTGTGCTCGATTGAGCAGGTGGACTGCAGAACACCTGGCTCGGACTCGGAATTTTTTTTTCTGAATAGAAAGGCCGATTGGCGCGGATTTTGCGCTGACAGTCGCGCCAGAAGACCGATTAGCGCGGGATTTCAGGGAGAAATCGCGCTAGAACGCGGAAATTCAGGGAGAAACCGCGCCAGAGCGCGGATTTTGAGGGAGAAATCGCGCTATTGTGCCAGAAAGCCCGATTAGCGCGGATTTTGCAGGGAAAAACGCGCCAATTTTTCTACTCTAAGCAATTTTTAGTTAGCGCGGATTTTTCGCTCGGGGTAGCGCCAAGGAGATTCCTGAACAGCGTGAACTTCGTTTGGCGGTTTGCAAACGGAGCAGATCGGCGGAGGTGCAGATCAGTCCGAGAGAGACAGATCGGGAAAGCGCCAGAGGAGATCTGTGGGAAACCTCGACTTCGTGTTGGCGATTTGCAAGGAGAGCAGGATCGGTGAAGTGGCAGATCAATCCGGGAGAGGTGGATCAGATCAATTGTGATCAGATCGTTGTTTCGACTGTGTTGGAAACGCTGAAGTTGCTCATTGGAGCACGAGTGCCAGACACTGCAGATCGGTAGCAGAGGTGACAGATCGATCTGACAGGTATTGTTTTTTTTGCTGTTGTTGATAAATAGATTCACAATGAGTAACACGATGGAATCTTACCTTAACGAGTCTGGTAAACTCAACGGATCTAACTTCACAAACTGGAAGTTTAAGATCCAGACTCTGCTCGAAGGTGCGAATGCATGGGCTATAGTGACAGGCGACGAGCAGAAGCCGACAACAACCACACAGAAAAACGAGAGGGAAGACTGGGAGAAACGAGAAAACAAAGCCAAAGTCCTGCTGAAGATGTCTGTAAAAGACAATGTCATTGCACACATCAGAGATTGTAAATCGTCCGCCGAGATCTGGACGAAGATCAAAAATCTCTATGAGACCCAGAATACAAACAAAGTTTTGGCTCTGAAAAGCAAGCTATTCTCGATGAGGATGGACGAAAGGGAGTCTGCTACTACATTTGTAGCGCGAATTAAGGATGTTAAGGATGGATTGGGGGCCATTGGAGTGGCGGTGGCTGATGAAGATCTTGTTGCAATTACAATGAATGGGAGGCGTGATGATTTTCAAACCTTCATCACTGGAGTCTCGGCAAGGGAGAAGGCACCCTCGTTCGATGATCTCACTGCGATCTTGCAGCAAGAGGAAGATCGAAGACAGAACCTGAATCTGAACCCCCAAAGTGACGATATCGCGTTGGTGGCAAAACGAAGACTATCTAAAGGAAGGCAGTCACAGCAGCAATCAAAGCAAAGAGGAGGAACATCACAGAAGAATCCGCACTCTCAGAAAGGTATG
>APFE030924236.1:0-24300 GCA_000404065.3 Pinus taeda
GGAAGTGTAATTAGGAGACCTTATTTCTTACATCTAAAAAAAAAAATTAATAATTCTTGAGTATGCTCTCCTCCTGCACTTTGTGTGATCTGGAGGATCAGAAAAAGGATTGTTAAGCAAAAAAAAAAAATTAATAATTCTTGTGTATGCTCTCCTCCTGCACTTTGTGTGATCTGGAGGATCAGAAAAAGAATTGTTATGTTAAAAAAAAAAAGGAGACAAAATAAACTTCATCATTTCAATTGATTCAATTAAAAAAAAAATGAAAAAAATGAAACTCAACTGCTTTGATAGGTTCAAATTGTCCAAAATTGTCTGGTTATGGTTTGTAGTGGTCTTTAAAACACTGTATCCTGTTTTAATAAGGTCTTGCAACTTAGTTGCGGAAAGTGCCCTGATTCCGCAGCTAGTTGAGAATTCCGCAGCTGTTTCAAGGTTGAGCAGGTTACAAGCGTCCAATGAAGAAATCGACCACATGGGCATCTCCATAATTGTCCCGACATGGATCATATCCTAGTCATCCCACTCAGATTGATGAAAAACTAGCCTAAGACCTCAGTCAAAGTCCTGTTTTTAGCATGTTTTTCTTGAAGTATTTGTTGTCTGAAATTGAAAATCATTAATCCTTTTTATAAAATTTTACAACTTCAGAGAAGAAAAAAAAAGAAAGAAAGAAAAACAATCTATGGCTATCATGAATCCTAGCTTTTCACTGTGGCTTCAATAAGAAAATCTGCATCCCTGTTCAAGTTTTGGCCTTAAAACAAACCTGTAAAAACATTTAAAAAAAATAGATCGAATTGCATGGACTGCTGCGTTAAAATAAAAACTCTGTGTTTTTGGGATTTGGTTGGACTCTTGCTGATATGGCTTTCAAAGAAAGGATATGAAGGATTAATTGGATATCTTGTAGAATATAATAACAATGAGCCAAAGAAAACGATTAATTTTAATGAGTTCGAAATTTTTGAGAATCTAAGAGAAGATGAACTCTGTATGAGAGATTCTCTTGTTGCTGGTCGCATTACTATTGATGCAGCAACAAGATTCAAGTTGCATTTCAAGAACACTCATTTAAATTAAGAGTAAAGACATTTGAATCAGCTGGTAATTGTCTAACCAAAGAAGAAACTTTTGAAGTGATCGCTGTCCTTATGATTTAAAAGGCATTTTGGAAACACCATGAAAAGAAGTAGATTTTTGCAGTTAGGTGTATACCATACAAATTCTGCGATTGGAAGGCTCGCAAAGATTTTTTTTTTTTTAGCATCTCCTCCCCTGACTGATTCATTTGTTATTGACTGCATATAAAAACAATTTTTCCCCCTCTGAGATTCAATCTTACAGCCGAGTGCAACAAACGCAGAACATCAACTCAAAAAAAAATGCAGAACAGTGAAACTCAGAAAAACGTAAACAACTGAAAAACGTCAAATTTCAAATGTTAGATTTTCCCAAACGGTGGTGAATTTGAAGAAAATAAAACATGGGTTTTTTCGCCAGCTGGGTTAGTTAGATAACCCAGAAACCGTTTGAAGAAATGTGTGGCGGTCTGGGAGAAATCCTTGGTTCTTTGGAGCCCATTTTTGCCTGCCGCGTGTAAAAAAATGGATTTTTGAACAGATTGTGATTGAATTCGGCGTGCCTGAGAAAGGGGAATTCTAATTTGGTTCTGTGCTGGCACCTACTCTACCTCTACCATGTCTTCCACCCTTTTCCACCACACCTTCTACCGTTAATTCCGCTCGTTTGCAATTCATTAATGCCTGTTAACAACAGTTTCAATTTAAGACGGCTCTCCATTACGTGATCTGGTTAGATACGGCTCTTCACAGCCGATTGATAGACGTGGCATGGAGTAGCATTCAATCTTGATTTTAATGCATAACGGCCTCATGATTAATCCTCGGGTTTAACTCGTATTCGACTGCACTTTCACACTCCACCTATAATCATGGGAAGTGACCGATTTCATTACGGCTCCTCTCCACCGCATAATTTCCATAGCCATTTTATAAACGTGTTTACATCTCCTCCGTAGCCATTTAGTTTAAAGTTATACTACGTTCACTTCATATCTCCACTGTTCTATTGAAGCACAGTTGCATTTCCACTTTGTTCATATCAGTCTTCGCTCCATTTCATGAATGCACCTCGGCTACCTGTCTTCTGTTTTCCGCTGACAGTCCCTGAATCTTGTTCACTCCCGCTACCTATTAACCGGTTTACATTTCCAGTCATTGTTGTCTTCTCCATAAACCCCGTAACCCAGCCGTCTTACCTCTGTTAAACCCTCACACACAGACAAATTTTAAACTGAAGGAAGGATGGGTCGGTTATTAAGGGTAGAACAGGAAGGGCCTAAGTTTATGGAAGGGCCAAATGGTTATGGTCATGGTTATAGGCTGTTTATCAAACTATAAGTCCATCACTAAAACTATTTTTCTCCATTCACAGAGTTCCTACATGCAGACAATAAAAAATAAATTCAAAACTGATGGTTGATTGTTTCAGCCACTATCCGCAGCTGGTTCAACTTTCCGCAGCTGATTCAACTTTCCGCAACTGTTTTGTTAAACTCTAGGTTGCAGGTGTCATCAAGCAAAACAAGCCACATGGGTAGTTGGGGAAATGTCAGTACATGGATGGTGTCCTATTCATTTGATCCAATTTTATGAAAAAGACCTCGGTCAAAGGGAAGTCAAATGGTGTGTTATCACTAAGTCGCCACACTGAGTTGCCACACTAAGTCGCCACACTAAGTCACTGCATGTCAAGAAAAAAATAATAATTTTGAATCAATGAAATTAATAATTTATTTGCTTACTTTTCTGAAGGTATTGGCTAATTTTGGACTAATGATGAAAGATGAATGACTAACTTTTTATTCAAGATTTTTAGCTACAGAAATTGTGCACATTCCGCAGCTAAAGTCCAATTCCGCAGCTGTTCTCTAATTCCGCAGCCAGAAAAACCTCATTGTTCAAATCAACCTAAGTTTTTCATACAAAATCAGATTTTGATGATTTAAGTACCATTGGAAAGATCTCAATAAGATCTACACAATTAGAAATCCATCATTTGAGTTTGAAATGGCAAATAATGAAATAAATTGTTGAGAAGAAGCAACATCAACTTGAGGCACTTATTCCAAATCAGGAATAAATTCTTTTGATTTTTCCTTTGAAAACTTGTTTCATTAATACAAATTCTTAGTTTTGTGTGTAAATATCATAACTAGAGAGATTTTCCATCTCTCTCCTTTAATAATCTTACATTCCATTGCAGAAGAAGTATAAGTTTTTTTGCAGGTTCCAGGAGGAAGGACAAATGACTAAAAGAGAATGGTGTCTCTCTAAGAGACCAATTTGTTTCATAAAAGGATGATTAGCAACAAACAGGAAATATGTTGATGCAAAATCAGATCCAAACACTTGAAAAACTTTCAGATACTATTGTCTCCATCACATCCGTCCATCACATCCATATTTCATAATAAACCATTCATCTCATTTTCCTCCATATTTTCCATTTACATTCACATACACTTTTCATCCCTTTTTGTCCATTCATAACCCACAATTAAAAGCAAGAGGCTCATTCACATGCTTATTGCCTATTGCCATTTCTACTCTCCATTGCCATCTTCCATTTTTATCTTTCATTTCCTGTCATTTTCATTCCGCAAATAAGCCCTGCTTCAATGCAAATTATTGAGTCCATAGTCCTTTGAGTCTAAGTTCTTTGTAGAAACACCTTGAGGCTTGCATGCCTTAATGGCAAGTCCTCATGCTGACAAACAATGGGAATACATTAATGTCCCTTGTTCATCAGATCTTCTAGGTGACCCGACATCGACAAATTCATTCGTACCTAGCAAGATGTGTTTGGGCATCTTGACTCTCATTGTCATCAATGGTGAGAGTGCTCGTGTTGACTAGTGGCATCCATTAATAGCCACTAAGCCAACAATTTCCTACTATGTTCGACATCAGAACATCTTTTCACATAGTAGGAATTGTGCCAATGATTTTTGAAGACATGAAGACTATTATTTTCAGCATTTTGGAGCAGATTCAGCAAGTTTTAGTAGAAGCAATAAAAAGTCATCTTATCTCTCTATCCATGACTCCTCTTGTTCAGCCACTTGAAGAAGAATATGATCAGAATTTTTCAGCCACCACACATACAACTCATCCATTCCAAGGGTAAGTGAAGGTAAGTCATTTTCTAACTTTTGACCATAGAATTCCATAAAAAGCTAGAATGATAATTGTTGGAAAAACATTTCTCTTCCTCATTTCATAAAATTGCCAATACCATCAGTTTGGGGGGGAATACATTCATTTTCATATCTTTCCATGTCCATATCATATTCAGGAGTTCACATAATTCCAACAGATATTAACTATTACATTGTTATTATGAGCATACAATGGCTTTTAAAAAAAAAGTGCTTAAAGGATAAATTGGATACAAACAAAAGCATGGTTGTCACACAAGAACCAACCATCATGCAATCCAATAAAGATATACTTTTCAACAATAATCAAAATATCATTATGCAAAGTTCAAAGATGAAAATAGGAGGCAACAACAAAAAAATGGTTGTAACACAAGAACCAACCATGTTGCAACTCAAGTAAAACACTTTGCAGAAATATGAAGTTATCAAATGATATCATGCAAAGTTAAGCCAAAGCTCAAGGATCGAAAAGGTTAATGTAATATATATTGCATGAGGACATGCAATAGCTTCAGTTGGGGGGTATAATGAGTCTTGAAAATGTCATTCATTTCCATTACACTTTCACTATTATGTCCATTATATCACTTCCATTCACCCCCATTTCACTACTATGTCACCACATTCATCCCACTTTCATTATCATTGGGCCACATTTATGTTTTTCCAATCTTTATTAATTCTAAGTCTTTTAAGTGAATTTGTGGTTAAAAATTAGAAAATAATGTGCATATGCTTATACCTAACAAATGGGTTGAGATTGTTGACATGTGTAGGTTGAAATGAGGCTTCTAGAAGACCCTTATGTGGCACTCTAAGGCCAAATTCGAATTTGAGTAGAAAGAATCATGGGATCATGAGGATATGTGTCACATCTCCAAATTGTATTGTAACTCTAAGAAGACATGTGTCTTATCAACTCATATTTTGATTAGGACTCTAGAGATAGAGGGAGAGATTCATGGACTCTCATTAATGAGATGGCTTCTCATCTTTTGTATAAATAGGAGATCTCTCTCCTTCATTTGTGAGCTTAGCTTATAAGAGTTAGTTCTTTAGCTTGGAGTTTGTAGTTTTTCCTTGATGGCTTTTGAAAGCTTTGGAGAGCTTTGTTGCACTTTGAAATTTTGAAGAATTGAATAAAGCTTTGATGTTCTCAACATGGAAGGAGATGTGAAGTAGATGTCATGGAGCATATTAGAATGTAAGGTAGAGTAGATATCATTTTGTAAATTTTGCTTTGATTTCATTATGTCATTTGATTGCTTTCAAGTTTGATAGATTAGATTTTTCATTCATGCAATTTTAATTCATGCAAGTGTGTTCAACCGGTTGATTGTAGATTAGTGATAACTATTGGCATATTTTCATCTTTTTGATAACTATTGGCATATGAGATCATCTTGTCCTTCCTGCTAACTTTCATTTTTTGAAGTTTAATTTCAGCACTGCCTTTTCCAAGTTGTGATTTGCTTATTTATTTTTCTGTTATTTAGATATCATACTGCTCACCAGTTTATGGTTTCTTTCTATAGTCAAAGTGACTCTATTAGCAAGAAATCAGAATATTACTAACTGTAGTGTGATTTAGTTATCATATTGCTTAAACTTATTCATGGTTGCTTCCCACAAGGTAGATTGAGCTGAAGGGTAAAGGACCAGAAGAGTTCAAGTAGTGTGACTAGTTTCTTTTATGCAATTTAATTTCTTTCCATTTAGATATCATATTGCTTGACTTGTTCATGATTGCTTCCCACAAGGTAGATTGAGCTCAAGGGTAAAGGATCTGAAGATTTTAAGTAGTGTGAATTAGTTGCTTTGCTTTTAGTTTGAGTTGCTTTTAGTTTTTACTTTCTTTTCATTCAACAGCAAGGATACTGGGCCATTGTCATTAGTTCACTGTTTGATGCATTTACTTCCTCTTAAGAATTGATTTCAGTTTAGTTGTTTTAAAGCTTTCTTTTTAAGCACTTCCAAGTTTGAGAAAATCACTGTAGAAACCATCACCATCTATACTCCATACTTCACTTTCATCCTCGCCATCACACATTAGGGAAAGATAAATCCAAAAACAAATTAAAGTAAGAAAAAGGTTAACTAAGCACATATGGTGCACCACACTTCATCAGTTTACGATACCCGGATTGATAATTTATGTAGAGCAATTTAAGACGTTAAATTGACTAGACACATGGCTGAGTTTTATTTGCACAACATGGCACTCACAGACATGAATGTTTGGGATCCTAATGCCAAGCTAGGATATTTACAATTAATGTCTTTAGCATCATGGATGAACCATAAGGAGTCAAGGGCTACAGAGATGAAATGAATATTGGCCAGAGAGCAAAATGAACCTCTTTTCATCGGAGCTGAACAATCAAATCCCATGGCCCTAATCAACACCCATAATTTGATTGCAAATGACCCTCAACTGACACCTAGATATCTTGCTTCCCAAGAGCAAGAAATTTCACATTTTGAGGATATGTTTAGGCTGTTAGGAGATGATAGTACACATGCCGGCCTAAGAAGATGGAACACACTACCACACAACTTGAAGATCAGAGAATATCACTCCCCTCAAAGGTTGAGAGAGGCACTCAACATGACACTTATGTATAAGCAATCAATGCAAAGGTTGAAGGTCAATTGGATAGGCCTAAAACTCAGTCTACCACTACTCCTAGGGATGCTAGAAGGGAGGAAAGAAGAAGAAGAAAAGATGTAGTGGGAAGAGGTAGAAAAGAAAGCAGGCTTTTTTGAACAAGAAGAAGAGACCACAATAGAGGCATGGGATATCAGAGAGGCTACCAAAGCCATGAAGGACATGGACATTGACTAAGTTGCTCAGAGGATGAGCAACATTTTCAGTAGGGGGTGATGATGGGCCTCATCATTGGGTAATTATATGGGCCTTAATTCACCTCCTAGCTTAGTCAAACCAACTATTCTCATAACTTATTGCATACTTTTGATTATATTTTGTTTATGATATGAGTTAGAGTTGGATATTTTGCTTTATGGTCTAATGTGCATTTAACGCAGGATTAAAGGATAAAAGCAAGGAATTTTGGCAAAATCCTTGGTCAAAACTCGAATGGGACAAGGGAGAGGGATTATAGGAGGTAAATCCTCCTCATTTACTACCCCTCCATTCAAATATTCCTTCATCATCTTAGAGTGCAAATAGCCAAATGATGAGGACTAGAAGGCAATCGAGCAAGTGAAAGACAAAGCACTAGTTTATCTCAAGTTTGGGAGCCGAGCCTCCCTAATTTTAAGGAATTCGTTGGAGACTTCAGATGTATAAGTGGAGAGGCCTAGGATGTTATATACCTAGGGGGGTAATATGGGGTACAAAGGGAGGTACCCAAGGTAATAATGTAATAATGAGATGGGCCATAGTAATAAATAAGGTGGTTAACCCATATCATGTAAGGGACCACAAGTAGTTAGTAATAATGTAATGGGCCCATGGTATTAGTGGATGGTATGAGGGAACCATGGTAATGATCCATGGTATTGCATGTATGAGGCTTATATAGAGGCTAGAGACTCCAGGTCAAGGAATAGTCAAGGATTATTGTATGTACAGGCATATGGCTTGTGGAGTGTTCTCCTTCCTTAAGGAGTGAATGTATGGTGTTGCCCTACCTTAAGGGTTTTGATCAATAAAGAATCATTTCATATTATTTCTGGGTTCATTTGTATTATCTTATACTTTCAGATCAGATTTATAACAAGTGGTATCAGAGCTATAACATAGGACCTCAATAGGATTCACATTTTTTTATTGTAAAACTCTACTCTATTTTCGAGTGGCAAGACTTGTGACAGTTTTTGATGTAATCCATTGTTTTGATAATAAGAATGAGTTTTGTTTTGAGCCAACATTGAGTTAACTCAGAGGGCTGAAGCTCTTGGGTTAGGGCCCAACCCTAGCAGCCAAGGCTCCTCTTTATTGTACCTGTATGTTAGCATAGATTCATAGTTTAATTGTTCATTTGCTTAAGTAGCTGCATTTCCATTACAACAGTGTAGATTAGATTGGTTATATGTTAGTTTGCTTCCACTTGTGCCTTCTTTCAATTAGCAGGTTAGCAAGGAGAAAAAAGATCACCATAAGGTTGTCAGCAGGTATCTTGGCCTCACTTCCTCCCTTTGGACTAGGAAATTGAGGAAGAGACCCTTCAAAAGCCCCAAAAACACAGATTTCTAGTTCTTGCATGAGCTTTGGAGTTTGTTGTCTTGATTCATCATTTGGCTCATTTCATTGTCATCTTTTTCCATTACTCCATTTTTGCAATAAGATCTCACTCATGCTTTCATTCCCTTTAGCACTCTTTTCATGCATCATATAGGCAATTGATTTATGCTATCTTGCTGCATAGTCCTTGGGAAACACATATGTTTTAAGCACAACAGGTACTTCAGGAGGAGACCCAGAATTCATCACCAACAGCCACCTTCCACTTCATCCACCCTAACCATCTCTTGTTCCACCGTCACCCTCACTAGTTTTTGTCATTTTTCATTGAAGTTCCCCTAGATACATTGAGTGAATCTAGCCATCTCTAATCTTGGATATTGACTCCAGAGTATTCCTAGACCTTCTAACATCCCATCCCACTCATCACACACCTTTTCCAAGCTTCCCAACACCTCCAACACCTCACAATTAGCTCTCGGCCGTATCTTGTAGGTTTTCTGTAATTCCTACAGGATCATCCTGTAGGTTTCTAGTACATCCTGTAGGTTTTCCTGAAATAGCCTGTTTTGAGGCCGAATTGATGGGGAACCTCTAGGAAGTCACAAAAAAGCCTCCTAGGACCCTTCCACACCATCCAACCACTCCATAAGCCTTTTACCCATCCTCAATCACCTTCCATCCACCTGTCACATCCACAAGAATAATTAATTTGTATACTTGATTTTGCCTAAAAAACCAAAAAAGTGAAAATAGATTTAGTTTAGTTTTCTTGCTTACACATTAGTATGATTTGATGCTCTTTACTTCTATAGCTTAGATAGAATCATTAGGGTGGCATTTATTTAGCAATTCTACTTAGCATAGTTGTTTAAATGGTTAATTAGGATAATGTGTGATTTAGCATTACATGTTGTTTTCTTCATTACTATAGCAGAGTAGCTCTCTTAGAATAGATTTTCTCGTCTTCCATCAAAGAATCAAGCTTCTTCTGACTATACAGAAGTCTGGCTTGGAACCCTGGGTCTCTTGCTGGATGAACAATGACAACATGCAGGACCTTCACTTTTACTTGTGCATACAACACTGTCACCTCCAAGTTTGTATGAACCCCGGGTTGATAAGTAATGCTGGTAGCCTAGGAGTTGCAACATCCTTGCTGCAATACTAGCATTCATCAATCGGTGCCAGAGGATGGGAAGGCCTACACCATGAGATGAAATGTCCCTGCAGCCTCAAGTGACTTTTGAGCCATTTGACAAGTGGGGCATTGACTTCATTGGGCCTATCAACCCTCCTTCAAAGAAAAAACAGTGCATTATTGTGTGCACTGATTATTTGACTGAGTGGGATGAAACCAAGGCAATTAAGGCAGCAACAGAAGAAAAGATGGCTGAGTTCCTACGAGAGAATGTATTCTACAAATTTGGGTACCCTAGAGAGCTAGTCACAGACCAAGGCAACCAGTTTACCTCCAACATGATTAAAGACCTGCTCAGCCATCACTAGGTCAAGCATTGGACCTCCATTTCCTATCATCCATAAGCTAATGGGAAAGGGGAGGTGACCAATAGTGCACTGGAGGGCATCTTAACCAAGGTGTGAGCAACAATAGGAAGGATTGGGTAGAAAGACTAGTTGAGGCCACCTGGGCCTATAATACCACATGGAAGACCACCACTGGATTCACACCCTATGAGTTGGTGTATGGGAAAAAGGCCTTGTTGTCCATTGAGTTTGAATATAACACATTAAGGATGGCAACCCAACTAGATTTGGATCTCAACAATGCACATAAAGAGAGATTGTTCCAATTGAATGGCTTGGATGAATTCAAAATGCAAGGCCTCCTACATACGAAGATAGTTCAACTTCAGAGGAATATCTGGCATGACAAACATCTTAAGGAGAAGCAATTTCAGGAGGGAGATTGGGCATTGTTATATGATTCTAGGTATAAATACTTCAAGGGCAAGTTAAGGACAAGATGGCTCGAACATTATGTTGTGCAAAGATGCCATGATAATGGTTCAATTTAGATCAGAACTATAGATGAAGAAGCCATTCCTTTTCTTGTTAATGGGCACCGATTGAAAATGTACAAGAGACCTTTATCGAAACAAGAGTTCAATGATAATATCAATAAAACAATGATGACAGTGGATCAAGTTCTAGCTCCTCCCTCATCAAGTCACTGAAAAAGAAAAAAAGAAAAAGAATAAGGACTCCAGCAAAAACCTCCATGAGGCGCTTGAGTCCCATATTTCGGTTGAAAACCTCGTGAGGCGACCCAATGATGAAGAAACAAAAAGGAAAAAAGAGAAAAAAGATAAGAAAAAATAATAAGAAGATCCCTGGGTGAAAACCTTCCTTGAGGCACCTCGGGAAAACAGCTAGGGTGAAAACCTCTCTGAGGCAAACTAATTGTTTTCAAACAACAATAAAAAACAAAAACAAAAAAAGGAGAGAAAAATATATAATTGTTATTTGCATGTGGGCGAGAAAGATAATCAAGGAGCAAAAGAGCATCCAAAGGGAACTCTGCCTCTCACATATTCATCTCCTCCAGTCCTTACCATGCATCCCTCCATCATTTCTATCATTTTCCCACTCCATTGCTTCGATTTATGCGAAGAATTATAGTGACCCGGAAAACCTACAAGAAGTAATCTAAAGGCACATGATAAGTTTGTTAGGCCCCAAAAATTCACCCTATGCATGATCTAGCACCTCACCTTGACCACCATCATCATCCCTGCACTCACCATTCAAAAAAAAAAATTAGTTTCAACAGTTTCTGCCAGTTTTAGAAAAAAAGAGTGAAAACAGAGAAGAGTAAGAGCATTACCTGAGCATCCTTTTCTTTACACTTCCACTCTTTCTTTCCATTCATTACACCATTCTCACAACCCTAGCTAACAACATGATTAAAGCATTTTGAGGGAGAAGCAACTACATGACATCCTGTAGCAGCTTATCCCACAAAATGCCAATCACACCAACAACAAGTCTTCACTAGGATGATCAAGGAGCTCCACAACAACAACAACATTAGATCTTCAGCCATAGATACCTGCAAAAGCAAAGAAACCGTGAGCAGACGGCAGGAGGAGGAAGAGGAATGGCATGCAGCAAATATACAAAGCAACACCTTTGGTCTTTGACAACTGCAGCATAGCATCAAAACCACAAGTAAGTATCTCGCTCGCTCACTCATATACATCATGTAGTCAAAATTTGTAAGGGTTACGAGATAGATGGTTTATAAGTGAAAAGGTGGCCAGTTAACTTGGCCACTTTCGTTCAATCAACACATGTAGAACCAGGTGTCCTCTCACACGTGGCTGCAGTCAACTCGAAGACAGAGAAAGAGTAGGACAAAAAGCGGTTAAACTACAGATCTACGAGGTGGGAGAAGATTACGAGGAGTGGGAAATGATGAGGTGGTAGTGGGGACCAACAGTCCAAAAATGGATACATACCTTTGTTGCCAACACACCACCTCACCCCAAATCACCATAAAGGGAAATAAAACATCGTTCCCATGCATTCATGCATTTAACCTCCTCGAAACTTCCTCACTCAAGTCACTCTCATAACCCAGGCCACCCACTGGAAGCAAAGATCCATCGTTTTGCACAAGAATTCCTACATGATATAGTCTACAGGACACACAGATACTGTTTATAGGATACACAGAGACAACCTACATGATAGGCAGAGAATATTTCAAGAGGGGATATCATGGGAATTGGCCACTGCAACCACTCTAAAGAGGTAGGCTCTAAAATTTCATCCCCTTTTGCAAGTAAATACACTAGGGATACTCTAAAATCTAGTGAATTTAGAAACTATGAGAAGTAAATTACATACACAGTCAACTTTGTTTTGCTCCTGCATTTAAAAAATTGTGTCAACCCTCTCATTTTCTCCTTAAGCTTCACTAGCAAGATGATAGGAGGGTTTAATAAGAGAGTGCCCACAAACTGTGAGAATCCAACAACAGCCCCAGGTGCTTGAAATCTTTACAAGACACAACTGGATGGGGTTTTTCGAAAAATTCACAAGGTGTGATGATGAGGTGGCTCAAGAATTTGCTCACTCCCTCACTCCACACAGCAGAATCCATGCAATTGTTGTAGTAAGGGGCCTCACTATAGATCTCCCCCAAGATCTCATCATCAGGGTCACCACACTCCCCCTAGGAATTCCATGGAGAAAAGAAGACAAGGGAGACAACCAGGTGGCAAAAAGGAAATTCTTTTTAGAGGGTGAAGAACCCACTGAGGACAAAAATGGAGTAAACAGGGACAATTTTCCATACCCATGGAGTGAGGTAGGCTACCAACTCATCAAATACATCTCATGTGAGTGTAGATATAGTGTTGTTTATGGCTATCATTTCAGGATCCTTAAGGAATTAAGATTTGGGATAGAGACACCACCTCACCAAAGACTCAACATACCCTATTTCTTGCTGCAATCACTCATAGACTCCAGCAACAAAGTGAAGCAAGGGAATTCCCAACAATTGGCTTACCATGGGTTGATTAGGATCCTCATAGAATATACCCACCACAACCTTAGAATCCCTATAACATGGTCAGTCTTCAGAGACTTTCTAGAAGAGGATGACATTAAAGCCCTAACTTATGATGTTAGTCCTACTATCAATGAAGAGGAGGAAAAAAACAAGAAGAGGAAGATATAGAGAAAGATACGAATGAGATGGATGAAGAAGAAGCTGACATAGAGGAACATGATGAAGCCAAAGAAGAAGAAGGAGAAGAGAAGGAGGATGATGAAGAAACAGAGGAGGAAATTAAGGAGTAAATTGATAGAGATGATGAAGATCCACAAAAGGAAGAAGACATGAAAAATAGAGAAGAAGAAGAAGAAGACTATAAAACAGAGGGGAAAGAACACAAGGAGGAGTCACCTAGGGTGTCTCTAGAGGCCACTGAGAGAGAGGCAACATCTGCCCTCACTGCTCTCAGCACCCCAGTCAAGCAAAAAGGAAAAATGAGGAGGCAAACCCCACTATATTTCAGAACAAGAAAGAGCACAAGAATAAAACATGGGAAGCCACAAACATTAACAAAAATTCCTATTGAGATTGAAGATTCCCCTAACAAAAAGACAAAATGCCTTCACCTAAGTCACCTATAACCTATGTAAGGAGGCCTACTACTATATCAACATCCTCAAAGGGTAAGTCAATCCTTTAGGATCCACAACAAAACCTACAGGAAGCAAAAACAGTCCTATAGGATACTCTGCTGAAACTATAGGAGGCACAAAAATTGGAAAGCAAGGTAGGGGAGTAGCAAGAAGCTAAAGAGGAAGACCCAGAGACAAAGGAAACCATCCCCCAACCTAACTTGGACTCCTATTACTGGTTTATTGAAGGAGGTAAGGTAATACCTCAAAAATTTGCCATCCCACTGTTCTTCGAGCTTGAGAAGGAGAGGGCTAGAACCCACCGATGGATGCAGATCACCAAATCAAAGGGGGTGGAAGACATTGGGCACATGGAAGAGAAACTCAAAGAAATGGGCAAAGAGCTAAGTGGCTTAAGGGACAGAAAAGCTATAACGAGAAGTAAACTTGAGAGAGAAAATGCATGGCTGAGGGGACAGTTGTAGGATAAAGAGAACCAACTAGCATGTATGGCCAACCTCTCCTTGGAGGCAATCCAGTGTAGGATTCCAACTAAATCCTATGCTCTTTACCTCAAAGAACAATGGCTGTAGTTTCAGATTAAGACACTAGTAGAGAGGGGAACCATGCCATTTCAGGACTACAGGTAGTTTATTGATCTTTGTGATCAAAGTACACTAGAGGATAGGGCCAAAATGGCTGAGTTTTATTTGCACAACATGGCCCTCACAGACATGAATGTTTGGGACCCTAATGCCAAGATAGGAGATCTACAATTAATGGCTTTGGATTCATGGATGAACCATGAGGAGTCAAGAGCTACAGATATGAAAAGAATATTGGCCAGAGAGCAGACTGAACCTCTTTTAATCAGAGCTGAACAATCAAATCCCATGGCCCTCATCAGTACCCATAATTTGATTGCAAATGATCCTCAGCTGGCACCTAGATATCTTGCTACCCAAGAGCAAGCAATTTCATACTTTGAGGACATTGGGAAGAAGTAGAAAAGAAAGTAGGCTTCTATGAACAAGAAGAAGAGACCACAATAGAGGCATGGGATGTCAGAGAGGCTACGAGCCATGAAGGATGTGGATATTGACTAAGTTGCTCAGAGGATGAGCAAAAATTTCAGTAGGGGGGTGATGATGAGCCTCATCATTGGGTAATTATATGGGCCTTAATTCACCTCCTAGCTTATTCAAACCTACTATTCTCATAACTTATTGCATATTGTTGGTTATATTTTGTTTATGAGATGAGTTAGAGTTGGATATTTTGCTTTTTTGTCTAATGTGCATTTAATGCAGGATTAAAGGATAAAAACAAGGAATTTTGGAAAGACCATGGTCAAAAATCAAATGGGACAAGGGAGAGGGATTATAGGAGGTAAATCCTCCTCATTTAGTACCCCTCCATTCAAATATTCCTCCATCAACTCGAAGTGCAAACAACCAAATCATGAGGAATAGAAGGCAGCCGAGCAAGTGAAAGACAAATCACCAGTTTATCTTGAGTTTGGGAGACGAGCCTCCCTAATTTTAAGTCATTGGAGACTTCAAATGTGTAAGTAGAGAGGCCTAGGACCTCAGTAGGATTCGTATTTTTGATTATAAAACTCTACTCTATGTTCGAGCTGCAAGACTTGTGAGAGTTTTTGATGTAATCCATTGTTTTGGTAATAAGAATGAGTTTTGTTTTGAGCTAGCACTAACTTAACTTAGAGAGCTGAAGCTCTTGGGTTAGGTCCCAACACTAATCATCCAAGGCTCCTCTTTATTTTACGTGTATGCTAGTATAGATTCATAGTTTAATAGTTCATTTTTCTTAGTAGATGCATTTCCATTATAATAGTGTAGATTAGATTGGTTGTGTGATAGTTTGCTTCCATTTGTGCCTTCTTTCATGTAGTAGGTTAACAAGGAGAAAAAGGATCACCATAAGGTTGTCAGCAGGTGTCTCAGCCTCACTTCCTCCCTCTGAGACCATGACTTGAGGAAGGGACCCTTCATTAGCCCCAAAAACACAGATTTTCTTGTTCTTGCATGAGCTATGGAGTTTGTTGTCTTTGATTCAATATTTGGTTCATGTTACAAGACAGACTTCATTGTCATATTTTTCCATCTCCATTTCTGCAATAAGATCTCACTCATGCTTTCATTCCCTTCAGTAACTTTCTTCATGCATAATACAGGCAATTGATTCATGCTTTTCTAGTTTATGAAAATGTATCTTGTTGTATAGTTCTTGGAGGACACACATGTTTTAAGCAAAGCAAGAATTTCAGGAGGAGACCCAAACTTCATCACCAACAGCCACCTTCCACTTAATCCACCTTAGCCATCTCTTGTTCCACCATCACCCTCACTAGTTTTTTTTATCATTTTTCATTGAAATTCCCCTAGTTACATTGAGCGAATCTAGCCATCTCTTATCTTGGATATTGACTCCCGAGTGCTCCTAGACTTTCTAACACCCCATTCCACTCATAATACACATTTCCCTAGCTTCTCGACACCTCCAACACCTCACGATTAGCTCTCGGCTGTATCCTATAGGTTTTCTGTAATTCCTACATGATCATCTTGTAGGTTTCTAGTACATCTTGTAGGTTTTTTTGAAACAGCCTGTTTTGAGGCCGAATTGATGCGAAACCTCTAGGAAGTCACATAAAGCCTCCTAGGACCCTTCCAGACCATGCAACCACTCCATAAACCTTCTAGTCATCCTCCATCACCTTTCGTTCACTTGCCACATCCACAAGAACAATTAATTTGCATACTTGATTTTTCCTAAATACCAAAAAAAAGTGAAAACAAATTTAGTTTATTTTTTTGCTTACACACTAGTATGGTTTGATGCTCTTTAATTCTGCAGCTTAGATAGTAGCATTTTTTTAGTGTTGATTTAGAAATTCTGCTTAGCATAGCTGTTTAAATGGTTAATTAAGATATGGTGTGATTTAGCATTACATGTTGTTTTCTTCATTACTGCAGTAGAGTAGCTCTCTTAGAGTAGATTTTCTCTTCTTCCATCAAAGAATCAAGCTTCTTTTGACTCTATATAAGTCTGGCTTGGAACTCCTGGGGTCTCTCGCCAGATGAACAATGGCAACAGGCAGGACCTTCACTTTTACTTGTGCATACAACACTGTCACCTCCAAGTTTGTACGAACCACGGGTTGATAAGTAAAGCTGGAAGCCCATGAGTTGCAACATCCTTGCTGCAATACTGGCGCTCATAAGATCTCTCTAACAATTTCTTCTTATCTTGCATATCCATCAGTAGCCATGATTAGGGCTACAGTACTGACTATGCATAGCTAGGGTGAGGAGGGGACGTATTCCGCATGCTATTTGATTCAAGAGGACTATAATGAGGAGGATGACAGACCAATAAGCAGGCTGATCGCGGATACAGGGGCCAGATAAAGGGAAGAATGGCTATGTTACCACATTGTGTGCGAGGAAGGAACTAGTCTCTTTCCATGTCCCTGACAATCGTCTTCTCAACAGATGCAATGACAAGGAATTCCCAGATATTCCTGATAACTTCGATAATTTCATCCCAGAGAATTTCCCTATCTTGGATTAAAGACATATTACCTTTCATTTTCTCCTTCAACCTTTTAATCTCCTCTTTAACCCTTTGAAAGTTTTGTTTGTATTTCCTTGTGTTTTCCTTCTCCATTCTAGCTTCCTCTTCACTCAAGTTTAAGAGTTTACAAATTGTCTCCATATCCCTTTGTGCTTTTTTCAAATCATGCTCAGCCATCTTCAACTCTGTACCCAACTGCAACACCTGTGCCACGGGATCCTCTGTATTGGTTGGCATCACTACTGTGTAGACATGAGTATCTACTTGTTTCTGTAGCTTGGCCAATGATTCCTTAAGCAAAGAAACCTCTTCAGTTTTCTACAATACATCCTATAAAAGCTTCTCCTTTTCATTCTCAACTTCAGCTATCCCTGCAGTAATAGGGTGCTCACCTGTAGGAAGATTCAACTTCGTTCTTAAGATTCCAATCTTAGACTTAGCAGATTGCAATAATTTTTGTATTGTGGGTTGATCATCAGGGTTGACTCCTATATTTACAATAATTTTCTTTAATTCATCCACCTGGGCATTTAGAGCTCTGGAATTGGCTTTCTCCGGCTTTAATTGCTTGATCACTTTGTGTAACATTTTCTCTGCTTTGATAGCAACTGCATTTGTCTTATGTAAATCATTGATAATCAATTGCCCAGATTGCATGTGCAAATTGATTTTGTCAAGCATAGGAAGTTTCTAAGTATCAACTGTCAAATTGACAGTGTTAAAGTTACTAGAGGACCCAACTGACATCTTTGTGGGATGAGAGAATGCAATTTTAAGCTGGGACCTTTTCGAAATCCAGAGCAGATAGTAACTTGGATTGCTCGGAAATGATTTGGGACTCAGCCTGAGCCTCCATGTTTAACTTTATTTTCTGGTTTTTCTCAACTATCTAGGCAAACATGCTTTGAATAAGAGGAACTTGCTCATGAATGGTGAGCTCCAGTATTGCAGCAATAATGCTGCAACTCCTGGGGCTTCCTTCTTTACTTTTATCAACCCGATAGTTCATAAAAAACTTGGAAGCAATGGTGTTGTATGCACAAGTACTAGCTCTTACTGCAAGCTGTCACGATCAGCTGGCACAAGTTCGCTAGGAGCTTAAGCCAACTTCTATGAGTTCTTAGAAGAAGCTTTAACTATGATGAAAGGAAATTAACTCTACAGGGGCTATTCTACTTTCAAAAAGAGAGGGAAAACTGAAATGAACCACAAACCCTAGCAAACCCTAGTTTCCCCACTAACCTTACTTTTGCAAAAAGAGAGGGAAACTACTGAAAAGGGTGCCATTAACTACTAAAAAGGTAAATTCCATTTATTTAGACTACTTCTAAAGAGAAATGAGAATAAATCATATTTTTGTACTTTTGAGTATTTTGATGTGACTGTGTAGAGGTTTGGTGGCAAAGGAAGATGGAGTTGGATTTTGCAAATGGTGAGAAAGGTGTGGAGAGGTCCTAAGAAGCCCCTAGTACCCTTCTGAAGACTTCCATTGCTATCAGGCTTTGAAAATCACTCACGGGAAGTTCTATAGGAGGCTGCGGGGGATCTACAGGAGGTTCTACAAGAGGATCTACAGGAGGAGGCCGAAAGTGGTTTTTGGAGATCTGAAGGTGGAAAAATGATGGGAAAGTGGAAATGAAGGCTGGATGAAGGTGTTGAGGGGTCTATAACTTGTTAAGGAAGATCAGGGATGAATGAGATGGTTGGATTTTTTGAAAGGGCAAAAGAGCAACTTTATGGAAAAATGCAGAAATTAGGGCAGATTGGCGAAATGTGGCGAATGAGCGGGGAAATCTTGGAGAAGTGAGTTGGTGTTGGCTATTTACTATTTACTGGAGGAATGATGAGCTGGAATGTTCTACAAGATATCTGCACACTTACTTCTCGAGACTAACCAAAGCAAGAACCGAAAAACAGAGTTTTGTCTATTTTAACCTAAATTCTGACCTAAAACCAGAAAAAATTCTGAACAGTACTTTATGAACAGAAATCACGCGAGAAAACTATGGAAAAAGGGCATAAAATGATCTAAACAATTAAATCTAAACCAATATCAACTTTTCCAAATAAAAGTATGACACTAGCAATTGCATTGGAAGAGCAAAAACTATGGTTTTGGTGGCAGTAGTAGTGCCTTGACCTCAGATCATGGTCCCAAGGAGGGAGAAAGGATATCAAGACCTGATGGTAGCCTTTTTGGATCTTTTCTTGTCACTGTAGCGACTTACTTAAGCAACTTGAAGCAAAAACAACTATTTTAACCATCAAAAGCAACCTAATCCAATGAAGTAAAATGAGTATATGCAGCAGAAATTAACTCTTGAATCGATACAAAAACATATAAGTACACAAAGGAGGTGTTGGGAAACTTGGGTTGGGCCCTAACCCAAGAGCTTTAGCCCTCTGGAAAAAATCAGTGTTGGCTCAAAACTTCATTCATCTTCATTATCAAAAATAGCAGTTACATCACATTAAAATTGTCTCAAACAGAGCTCGAAAATGAGTTGAGTACAATGCTGCACCAAAGTGCGAAAATAGAATAAGAAATGGCTAACCTACTGAGGCTTGAAGCCTTCTTCTTTATACAAGTGGGGACTCCCAACGGTCCTCCTAAACTTAAGGAACTCGGCTGCCTAGAACTGAAGATAACAACAACCCTACTTGACTTGCTCGGCTACCCCTTGGAATCATCAACGTGGGCTTGTGTACTCCAAGCTGCTGGTGGAGAATTCAAGGAAAGGGTCGTTAATGAAGGAGACACCCCTCCTACAAGTCCTCTTCCCTGTTTCCTCGAGTTTGGTTGCTATTTGCTCATAATTTCCTTGTCTTTGTCCAAAATTGTCCAAAAAATCTGCAATAAACATTCATTAGACTACATGGCAAAGTGATTATCCCCATTCACTCTATTGACATAAATATATTCAAAAACATGCACAAAAATATTGAGAATGGTGGATTAAATGAAAATAATAGGCAGAATTAGCCCATATAGTTACCCATTTCTGGGGCTCATCATCACCCCCCTGCTGAATAGGTTGCTCATCCTTTGAGCAACTAATCTAGCTCTTCATCTTTAATAGCTCTAACAAATTCCCTGACATCCCATGCCTCTGATATGATGTCTTCCTCTCTATCATGGAAACCAGCTTTCCTGTCGACTTCCTCCCATTGTTTCTGTTCTTCCACCTCCTTAACTCCTTCCAACAGTCCTAACAGTAGTGGAGGACTGAACTTAAGACCAATCCATTTGGCTTCCAAGTTTTGCATTGAGTGTTTGTATATGGGTACTCTCCTCATGGCCTCCCTCATTCTATTTTGGGAGTGATACTCCCTGATCCTTAAGCTATGTGGCAATGTATTCCACCTTCTCATGCATGCATGAAGGCAGTCATCGCCAAATAATCTCTCCATATCTTCAAAATGAGCAATAGCTTGTGCTTGCATGTCAACATAATCAGGGAGAACTTGGGGATTGGCTGCAAGGTGTTCATGGACATAGATGAGAGCTAAGGGGTCTTCTGGTTCAGCCCTTATCATCAGGGGCTCACTTAGCTCTTTTTCCATTATCTTTTGAATTTCCACTGCTCTCTTTTCCTCATGGCTCATCCAAGAAGCCATCGCCATTAGATGTAAGTCTCCTAATGCAGCATTTGGATCCGATAAATTCATGTCAGGAAGTGCCATGTTGTGTAGGTAAAATTCTGCTAGTTTTGCTTTATCCTCAGCTGAACTATGATCACATAAATGCATAGACTGACCATAATCTTGAAATGGGATTGTGCCCCTCTAGGCCAATGTTTTAATCTGGAATTGGAGCCACTGGTCTTTGAGATACAATGCATAGGATTTAGCTGGTTGTCTACACTGCAAGGCCTCCATTGCCCAGCTGTCCATGCAGGCTAGCTGGGCTTCCTTTCCCTGCAACTGCTTTTTCAAAATCAGCACTTCAGTTGCTGCCTGAGATTCTCTTTCTTGCTGCTGTTTCATCAACATTTCACTATCTGTTTGTGGCTCTTATTGTTGCGGTCTCTCTACTGCCTCACTATCTTCCTGGGGTCCCTCTTTTTGTTGTTGTCCTTCCAAGATTGGTAGCTTACTTCCTCCTTGAGGTTCCCTCTCTTGCAGCTACTTTTTCAATAGTTCATTTTCTTCCTGTAGTTGAGCTCTTCTGATGCTCTTTGTGTGCCTTACCATTATCAACTCCCTACTCATCTCTCTCAACTTGTTTTCCATGTGCCCTATATCTTCGACTCCTTTAGATTTAGCAATCTGCATCCAGGTGTGGGTCCTGACCCTTTCTTTTTCTAGTTCGAAGAAAAGAGGTACAACGAATTTTTGTGGGATGATCTTCCCACCTTCTAGAAGATTGTAATAGGAGCCTAAATTAGGTTGAGGTCCTGGTTTTGGTATTTCTTTTTCCTTACCTTCCTCTTGGGACTGTTCCTCTGCCTTCTTTTCTAGTTTTTTAGTTTCTTTGAGCTTGGCGAGTGTCTCCTGTAGAGAGGTTTGTGCCTCCTATAGGACTGCTTTAGAGTCCATCAATTTGATCCTTTCGTTCCCGGTGGAGGTTTTGGGACTCCCTCTCTCATAGTTGATAGAGATTTTGGAGGGGATTCCTCCTTTGTCACAGTAGGTGCATCCTCAATGATAATGAGTTCTTTAGATGGTGGCTGGGGCTTGCCAACCTTGATTCTGGTGCTCCTCCGGGCTTTGAAATACATTGATGTCTGTCTTTTTTTTTCCCTTTTGCTTAGCTGGAGTGCTCAATGCAGCAAGCACAACTGCTACTTCCCTTGCCAGTGTTTCATGGGATATTTCTTCCTGCTGTTTTTCTTCTTCACCCTCTGCAATTTGGCCTGTGTCTGTTGTTTCTATTTTAATTTCTGTTGTCTTAGGTGGTGTCTTCTCTTTTTCTTGCTGAGTTTATGCCTTTCTAGTGGCAGTCTTCTTCTGAGTTGTCTTTGTCTTCTTCTTCTCAACTTTTGTCCTCTTTCTCTTTTCTGCTTTTGATGTTGTTTCCTTCTCTACCTTAGGTTCAACTGTGGCTATGTCATTTTTCTCTTCTTCTCTTTGTTTTTCCTCTTTTTCTTCTTCTACTGGAATATCTTGTGCTTCTCATGGATTTCCTTTCAAGTTCCTCTGTCTGCTCATCCTCTTCACTGCTGAATGGACTAAGTTCATCTGTGAGAGTCTTTATGTCGTCTTCCCTAGTCATATTCCTGAAAATTTCCCAGCCTATAGGGATGGTGTATGTGTGGAGGGAATCCTCTACCAATACTTTAATGAGGCCATGGTGGGCTAGCTGGTCTAGAACCCCTGCATTCAATTTGGTGCCACTCTATCAAAGACTAGAGGAGAAAATATGGCAGACTGAGTTTTCTAGCTGTAGGTAAGTCCATTCCATATCTTAATTCATGCCATAATCTAAAGTGATAACCATAAAATATACTGAATCTTCCCTCACAAGAGATATATTTCATGATCTGGTAGCTGACCTCACCCCATGGATGAGGTAGACTTGTCCTTTTGATCCCATTCTTATCCTCTACAGGATGTTCATCAGGCTGAAAAATGTCTTTTTTAGCAACCTGTCCTAGTGTTTTTTCTTCTTTGCTCCAAGGGAGCCCAAGTGGAAGACCGATGATTCTTCTGATAAATCTGGTGTAAGCTCTAGGGTCAGACCCCTGAAACTAACTGAAGCATGTGTTTTCGAATGGGGTCTTAAGGACATTAAAAATTCCTCAGTCACCTCCTCATCATATCCATGAATTCTCTCAAAGAAAGACATCCAATTTTCCCTAGTGAAGAGGGCCACCACTTTGGGGTACTCATGCAATTTGTTGGAGTTCAAAGGCTCCTTTCTCATTAAACCTCCTAGCATGGTGTTTAGTGACTTCTGAAAATGCTCAGGTGAGGAAGAAGGCAACAATTTTCAAAACCGGAAATAGAGGAATGGCTGATGTTTGTCTTTCTGAAACCAGAGAGGAAATTTCTCGTGTTCTTCTTTTTTCACAACATCAATTTGCAATTTTTCCCTCCCTTCAAAGTGTTTTCAACTTGAATTTACTTCTCAGGCTTTTGGAGGAGCTCAATATTTTAAAAGAACAGAGAATATACAAAACAATGTTTTTTTCTTCTCATAGAGTAAATAGGCTTGCAAATTCGTTTCTTTCCCAGGCTTGATTTTCTATGGTTGCATCTCTTTTTTACAGAAGAATACGAGGAAGAAAAAGATAGATTTTGAATGTAGAGAAGAAAATGGAGAGATTGTATAGAACTTAGAAAAACACAGGAAAAATTTTGTGCTCACATTCCTTCCCTTTTTCAACCCAATATTGTGCTTCTAATTCCACCACCTTGTATAAATATAACACATGCAGAGTGGGTTTCTGAGCCTACCTCTTTTCAAGATCGAATTTGGCAAAAATTCTGAATTTTTCCTCTGCAGAGCTGCTCTCTAGATTTCTTGTAGAAAGCCTCCTGTAGATGGTGCTCCTGCTCCTGTAGAATGTGATAATGCTCCTGTAGAGCGCGATAAGCAGGAAGGTTTTGAAAACTGGCAGAGAACGAATGGTTCACTATTCTAAAGGTGGTAGGTGAGTGTTGTAGTCAAGAACTCATCGACTCAAATGAAAGCAAAAGGTGGTGGAGGCTTAGACCACACTGTAATTAAGTTGATGGCATAATCTGTGGTGACGAGGTGAGGTGGCAGGGTGGATACGTTATCCCCATCCAGACCATTGGTCCTACACTAGTGTCATTATGGTTTTTCATGTCGCCTACCTACCATCACTTCCATCATTCCCATTACACAGCCACCACTACCGGTTTTGAGTTTCTTCTTCCCGAGTTGACGGGCCACACGTGCTGACTGCATATCTGAACTATTGTTTGAATGGAACGACACTTTTTTGAATTGAACGAGTGTGATTTGGACTGAATGAGGGTGGCTAGTTAACTGGACACCAATTTCATTTGATCACGACCATATTAATGTTCATGCAGTTCCTAAATAATATTCATGCGACAGAGGAACAAGTTTAGCTAATTACCTGTTAGTCACTACCGTGCTCTGCATGCTCGAACT
>APFE030924239.1:4056-20076 GCA_000404065.3 Pinus taeda
CCAAGTATGCACACTTTTGTGCATTATCACATCCATTTAAAGCCAGTACAGTTTCTACGACATTTATGGAAACAATTCAAAAGCTACATGGAAACCCAAAGATTATTGTAAGTGACAGAGATCCCATTTTTACAGGAAAATATTGCACAGAATTATTTTCTTTTCTTGGTACTCAGTTAGCTCATAGCTCATCTTATCATCTGCAATCTGATGGGTAAACGGAGATAATAAACAAATGTTTGGAAGGATAGCTTCGTTGCTTTGTATTTGATAAACAGACATAATGGGTCAAATGGTTGCCTCTGGCTGAATGGTGGTATAACACTTCCTTCCATAGTGTAACAAAAATGACCCCATTTATGGCACTCTATGGATATCAGCCACCATCCATCACATCATATTTAAGAGAAAATTCTAAGGTTCAAGCAGTGGAACATCACATCAAGCATCAACAACAAGTTCTCCAACTCTTAAAGGATAACCTCGTGTTAGCGCAGAATAGAATGAAACAATAGGCAAATCAACATCGCAGTGAAAGAAGTTTTGATGTAGGTGTTTGGGTATTCCTACGGCTACAACCATATAAACAAATGTCCCTCAAGCAAGCTAAGAAGGATAACAAATTTTCACCAAAGTATTATGGTCCGTACAAGGTGTTACAAAAGATTGGTACTATGGCATACAAATTGGAGCTTCCTGCAGCTTCTCGAGTGCACCCAGTTTTCCATGTTTCATGTTTAAAGAAGGTTATAGGTGACAAGCTCCTAGTTCACACAACATTCCCAGAACTTGATGAGGAAGGAAAAATTATATTGGAACTGGAAGCAGTCATAGAAACAAGAACTCGACAACTACGAAATCGATCCATTTCAGAGTATCTCATCAAGTGGAAGAACTTATCCATTGAAGATTCCACATGGGAGGACGAGAATTTTATACAGAAGCATCCAGAACTACTCAAGCGTTGAGGACAACAGTTTTTTGAAGGAGAGGGGCATGTTAGGTCCCTATAATACTAGTGATGCCCCCATTAATATTGTAGTTGTATCCCTTATTAATATTGTTTTTCCCCTATTATCTCCATATTGTTATTATTGTGCCCCATAGAATCCCTCTATTGTTATTTTTGTGCCTTTATATTATTATTGTTAGGTCGACTTGGTTATATTGTGACCCCTTAGACTCCTATATACAGAAAGGAGTTTTTTTCATTTGAACCAATCAAGAATTGTTCATTTATGTAATGTAAAGGAGGTTGCCCCCTCGAAGAGGTTGAATTCTAAGGTGTTGATCTATCTTTTCTATCTTTTTGTGAGCTAGTTTCATAACATATACACAAGTAACAGTGATGGTTCTGCCTTTTGTCACGGTTCAACTGGCGAGAGACCATTGGGGTTTTCAAGCAAGACTTCTATGGAGTCAGAAGAAGCTTGGTTTCTTGATGGAAGAAAGGGAAACTTTCTCTAAGGGAGAGCTACTCTACTACAATAATGGAAAAGACCGAAATTCAACGCTAAATCACACCATTTCCTAATTAACTGCCAAGAAACTATGCTTTGCAATAATGCTAAATCATCATGAACCATATGCTACTATCTAAGCATGGAAGTAAGAATAATCAAACATCACTAATTTGCAAGTAAAGGGATTGAAATAAATATGTTTTTGTCTTTTTGTCTTTTCATGAAAGATCAAGTATGCAAACTGATTTCTTTTGGTGATGTGGCAGGTGAATTAAGGATGTTGAAGGATGGATGGAAGAGTTAGGAGATGGTTGGGTGGTGTGGGAGACCCTTGGGAGGCTTTTGGTGACTTCCTAGAGGTTTTCCCTCAATTCAGCCTCAAAACAGGGCATTTCAAGAAAACCTACAGGATGTACTAGAAACCTACAGGATTCCCTGTGAACCTACAGGATACAGCTGAGAGAAAAAGGGAAGGTGTTGGAGGTGATTTAAGGCTTAGGTAAGGTGGTATATGGGTGGAATGAAGTGAGGAAAGGTCTAGGATCACTCAGAAATCAACAACAAAGATAAGGGATGGTTGGATTCGCTCAATGTGCTTGGAATAATTTCTATGAAAAAGGATGAAAATTAGTGAAGATGATGGTGAAAACAAGGAATGACTATGGTGGATGGAGTGGAAGGTGATTGTTGGATATGAAGTATTTGTCTCCACCTAAAGCACCTTCTCTACATAAAACATCTATAATTCCCACAAAACTATGCAAACAAGAATCATCCTCATAA
The DNA here is from genome assembly GCA_000404065.3 of Pinus taeda. Classification (NCBI taxonomy): domain Eukaryota; kingdom Viridiplantae; phylum Streptophyta; class Pinopsida; order Pinales; family Pinaceae; genus Pinus; species Pinus taeda. Next base: position 6,303 of record APFE030924239.1, read on the forward strand.
GCTAGACAAGCAGAATTAATGAACTAACTGCCTACATTATGCATGAGGAAAGTTGCTGAAAGGAATGAAAGCATGGATGAGATCTACTACAAGAGTTAAGATAGAAGAGATGGAAATGGAATCCTACTTTGCAAAACTGATCAAATTCTAACTTAAATATAGTAACCTATAAAGCTTACGCAATAAAAAGAGATTTGTGTTTTTGGGGCTACATAGGGGTCCCTTCCTCAAATCATGATCCCAAAGGGAGGAAATGAGGCCAAGACACCCATTGAAAACCTTGTGGTACTCCTTTTATCCCTGCCAACCTGCTACTAAAGTAAGGCACAAATGGAAGCAAACTAATAAACAACCAATCCAATCTACACTAGAAATGAAAACACATCTAAAAACAAATTAACAATGAAGCTATGAGACTAATCTAAACATGGAGATACAAGAAAGTGGAGCCCTGGCTATTAGGGTTGGGCCCTAACCCAAGATCTTCATCCCTCTGAGTTAACTCGGTGTTGGCTCAAAACAAAACTCATTCTTATTACCAAAATAGAAAATTACATCAATAAAACTTTCACAAGTCTGGAGCTCAAAAATAACTTAGAGTTTTACAACAAAAATTTGAATCCTAATGAGGCTCTAGGCCTTTCTACTTATAAAACTGAAGTCCCCAACGACTTACTTAAAATCATGGAGGCTCGGCTCTTGAACTGGAGATAAACTAGATCTTTGTCTCTCACTTGCTCGGTTGCCTTCTAATCCTCATGGCTTGGTTGCTTGCACTTCGAGATGGTGTGATGGATGGAGAAATATTTGAATGGGGGGGAAGTAAATAGCAAGGATTTACCTCCTGAAATCCCTATCCCTTGTCCCATTCGAGTTTTAACCTTAGTATTTTCCACAATTCCTTGATTTTCTCCTTCAATCATGCATTCAATGCATATTAGTCCACTAGGCATAATATCCAACTCTAACTCATCTCATAAACAAAATAGAACCAAAAACATGTAATAATTTGTGAGAAAAGTTGGTTTGACTAGGCTAGGAGGTCAATTAAGGCCCATATAATTACCCAATGATGAGGCTCAACATCACCTCCCTACTGAAAGTGTTGCTCATCCTTTGAGCAACTCAATCAATATCCATAAACTTCATAGCTCTAGTGGCCTCCATGACATCCCGTGCCTCTACTATGGTTTCCTCTTCTTGTTCATAGAAGCCTGCTTTCCTTTCTACCTCCTCCCACTGCCTCTTTTCTTCTTCTTCCTTCCTTCCTTCTAGCATTCCTAAGAGTAGTGGTGGACTGAGTTTCAGGCCAATCCAATTGACTTTCAGCCTTTGCATAGATTGCTTGTACATGGGTTTCCTGTTTAGTTCTTCTCTCAATATTTGAGGAGCATGGTACTCTCTTATCTTTAATCTATATGGCAATGTGTTCCATCTCCTCAGGTAAGCATGTATGCTATCATCCCCTAACAGCCTGAACATGTCCTCAAAATGTGAAATTGCTTGCCCTTGGGCAATAAGATATCTAGATGAAAGTTAAGGATCATTTGCAATCAAATTATGGGTACTGATGAGGGCTATGGGATCTGACTGTTCAGCTCTGATCATAAGAGGTTCAGTTTGCTCTCTTGCCAATATCTTCTTCATCTTTGCAACCCTTGATTTCTCATGGTTCATCCATGATGCCAAAGCCATCAAATGTAAATCTCCTATCTTGGCTTTGGGGTCCCATACATTCATGTCTATTAAGGCCATGTTGTGCAAATAAAAATTAGACATCTTGCCCTATATTATAGTGTGCTATGATCACAAAGATTAATGAACTTCCTATAGTCCTGAAATGGCATGGTGCCTCTCTGTGCTAGGGTCTTGATCTGGAATTGCAACCACTATTCCTTAAGGTATAGGGAATACGATTTAGCTGGCATCCCACACTGGATTGCTTCCAAAGAGATACTACCCATACATGCCAATTGATTCTCTATTTCTTGCAGCTGCCCTCTCAACCATGCATTTTTTGTTTCTAGTTGATTTTTTATTATGGCCTCTCTGTCTCTCAAGCTACTTAGCTCTCTGCCCATCTCCTTGAGATTCTCCTCCATGTGGCTAATGTCTTCCATTCCCTTGGATTTGGCGATCTTCATCCATCAATGAGTTCTAGCTCTCTCCTTCTCAAACTCAAAGAACACTGGAATAAAAAAAATTTGAGGTATGACTGTGCCTCCTTCAATAAACCTGTAGTAGGAGTCAAGGTTAGGTTGGGGGCTAGGTTCTTTTGACTTTGGGTCCTCTTATTTAGTTCCTTGTTGTTTGCCTACCTTCTTTTCCACTTTTTGTGTCTCCTATAGGCTCAGCAGGGTATCATGTAGGACTGCATCTACTTCCTGTAGATTTTGTTGTGTATTCTGTAGGATTTATTTTCCCTTGGAGGAGGTTGATCTAGTCATAGGCCTTCTCACATATGTGATAGGAGACTTAGGGGAAGGAATTTTCTCCTTTTGTTTAGGTGAGTCTTCAATCACAACAGGAATTTTGGTTGGTCTTTTAGGTTTCCCATGCCTTATTCTTGTGTGTTTCCTTGTCCAGAAATATAAGGGAGGTTGCCTTTGTCTTTTGCCTTTTTGCTTGATGGGGGTGCTAAGAGCAGCGAGGGCAGCTGCTGCCTCTGTCTCAGTGGGTTCTAGAGACACCCTAGGTGACTCCTCCTTGTTTTCTGCCCCCTCTTTCCCATTGCTTTCTTCACCTATGTCTTTCCTTTCTTCTTTCTCTTGTAGATCCTCATCATCTTTATCAGTTTCCTCCTTAACATCCTCCTTTGTTCCTTCATAATCCTCCTTATCTTTCTCCTCTTATTATTCTTCTTCCTCATTTTCTTTTGTTTTATCTTCTTCTTCATCCATCTCATCTTCATATCCTTCCGTTTGTTCTTCTTCCTGCTCTACTTCTTCTTTCTCTGCTTAAGTCTCTTCCTCTTCCTCTTCACTGATAGTAGGACTAACATCATATGTGAGAGAATTGATGTCTTCCTCTGCCTGCATGTCCCTAAAAACTTACTATTGTATAGAATTCTGAGGTTTTGGAGGGCATCTTCTATACAGATTCTAATTAACCCATGGTGAGATAACTATTGGGAATTTCCCTCTTGCACTTTGATGCTTGAGTCTATTAGTGATTGTAATAGGAAGTATGATATGTTGAGCCTATGGTGAGGGGGTGTTTCTACTCCAAATCTCAATTCTTCAAGAAGCCAAAGATGATAGCCATAGAACACACTATACCTACCCTCACATGAAATGTATTTGATAAGTTGGTAGCTTACCTCATTGCAGGGATATGGCAGACTTTCTCTCCTTACAAATTTTTTGTCTTCAGTGGGTTGCTCACCTTCTAAAAGAATTTCCTTTTGGCAGCCTGGATATCTCCTTTGTCTTCCTTCCTCCATGGTACTCCTAGGGGAAGTGTGGTAACTATGTTGATGAGTTCAAGGGTGAGTTATATGGAGAGGCCACTTACCACAACAATGGCATGGACTTTGGTGAGTGGAATGAGGGAGAGAGAAAAATCTCGGGCCACGTCATCAGCATACCCCCTTAATTTTTCGAAAAACCCCATCCAATTATGCCTTGTGAAGATTTCTAGTACCTGAGGGTGTTGTTGGATTCTCACAGTGTTAGTGGGATCCCTCTTATTAAACCCTCCTATCATCTTGGTTGGTGAGGTTTTGAGGAGATGAGATGGTTGATACAATTTTCAAATGAAGAAGTAAAAAACTGAAATGATTGTGTGGACAATTCTCTTGCACATCTTCCAAATTCACTCAAACTAGAGGATTTTTTTATCAATTTACATGGAAAGAGGAATGCAATTACAAATCCTACCTCTTCATAATGTTTTTTGTGGTCAACCACCGAGTTTTCCCCACTGAAACTCCTCTTGGCCTATCCTGTAGATTGTCTTTGTGTGTCCTGTAGGAATCTTGTGTGCAATCCTATAGGAATTCCAGTGCAGAAAAACAATGGTGTATTCCTTGCTATAGGTTTCTTGGGTATGAGAGCGACTTGTGAGAGTGATCATTGAGGAAGTGAAAGCATGAATGCATGGGGACAACGATTATTTCCTCTTATGGTCACTTGGGTTGAGGCGGTGTGTTGACAGCCAAATTACGGTTTCCATTTTTGGACCATTGGTCCCCACTACCATCTCATCATTCCCCACTTCCTCGTTTTCAACTCCCACTTCATGCTTCGGTAGCCTTAACTACTTTTTTCCTTCTTCTTTTTCTTTTTGATTCGACTACTGCCATGCGTGAGAGGACAAATTGTGTTGTCTTTTTTGACTGATTTCCTATAGGATTCCTTTAGTTGAATGGTGGTATAATACTAATTATCATGAAGCCACCAAGTTGATTCCATATGAGGAAATGTATGGCCAATGCCCACCTTTACCAGGCTCTTGTATCCCCAGATGTTCCAAAGTACAGGCAATTGATTAAATCCTACAGTACTCTATCGCCATGGTCACTCATCTCAAAGACAATCTACATCAAGCTCATAATCCAATGAAAAAAGTCCAACCAACGTTGTTCTAAGCGATCATTTCGAGTAGGCGGCCAGGTTTTCCTTCAACTCCAAACATTATAAGCAGACCTCTCTCAAATAAAATAGTTTCCAAAAACTTGCACCAAAATTCTATGGACCTTATCAGGTACTTTAGCATATAGGAGAAGTCACTTACAAACTAGCCCTACCGACTACTACCAAAATCCACCAAGTCTTCCATGTATCTTACCTCAAGAAAGTGTTGGGGAACAATTGCAAGGTTCAAACAAATCTTCTATAATTGGAGGAAGAAGGCCCACTTTTGATCTAACTTGAATAGGTCCTCGATACTTGTGAAATTCATCTTCACATCTGCACGATCAGGGAAGTCCAAATTAAGTGGAAAGACACCTCTCTAGAAGATGTGATATGTGAACTAACCACTATTATTCAGCAGTTTCCATTGCTTCATCCTTGAGGACACGACTTCTTTTAAGGGGGTCCAACCCTAACCTTCTTATTTATGTAATGAGCGCAAGGGGCCTATTAAGAGTCATAATCAGTTAGTTGAGTCAATAAAGCACGTAAGCGGTTATCCACATTAATAATAATTGTAAGTTGGTTGACCTGCATTGTAAGCATCTATTAACAACTTACATCATTGGCTGGTAACCAGACGGTGTCTTCCCATGTTCGACTTCAGATCACATATTCACATGGTTAGACTCGTACTTGAGTGAACGATTGAACGAGATAGAAGACCCTAGATCTAGTTCCATCCATCTAGGCTGCGATTTCAGGAAATGTACCAAATCATCCGTACAATCGCTTTACATTGATGGTCATCCTGTCATGGGTCTATATTTGTAGACGACTGTCTATGTACTTGTAATGAAAGTTTATATTATGAGCATGGGTATGCCTTCCCTCAACGATTCATGAGAAAAAATCAAAATATCATGATATTATGTATTGTAATCGATGCAGGTCTCCAACCACTTCGGAACCTCCTCATCACATTGTAAAGCATATCACTCGACATCAAATCCTGTAAGTTGGTTATAACTCTTCTCCTTTATGTTGAAAATATTTTTCTTTTGATGAGGAATCATAATGACCTTGACAAGTAATTAAGAATCCTTCTAGTTTTTTATCCAAGATGGGTATGGCTATTAATATCGATAAAACCAAATTCATGGTAATTAAATCTAAAAAAATCACATATGATACCTTCATATATGAAAAAAAAAAGGTTGGAGGGATTCCCTTCATATGAATATCTTGGAATTGATATCCATCACAAACTCAACTAGAATTATAGCATTGAGTGTAGAAATTGCAAGAAATTTGCTACTGCTAATGAGATTGAGCTAAAATCAAGAGACACAATTTTTTTCTACTATTCTGCAGAAAGGAAAAAACATGATAGAAACACATGCAATAAAATGCAACCATCAAAACACAAAGATCACAATGATTTTACAGGGGAACCCAACTGGGAAAACCCCCTCCATTGCTTTGCATTAATTCAAATGAGAAAGATAAATAATTACAATGTCTTGCTTCAACTCTGAAGCACATCCTACACTTTAAAACTACTCTCCTTCTTCACGACTTGCTCTGGCCAACACTTAGCCAGTTCAATTCTCAACCAACCTCCTATTTCCTTGCATAATTGCGAAGGAATTAAGCTCATAAATAATAGGGAAATTCCCTATTTCCTTGCACAAATACAAGGGGAATTGTTCACATGCTTAGTGCAAAAACATTGTACACTCATATGTATACAATTATAAATACAAGCGTGCCTTTCCCATCCACTCAAAAAGGAAATTATAATTCCATGAATGACTAGGTCTATTTTTAGTTGGTTGACTAGTTAACCGAGAGATCAACGAGTTAACAACAGTCATAACTACTAAATTAACCTTCAACTGACTCAACTAACAACAAGAGCTTAGTTAATTGAGTTCAACCAACAATAACTCAACTAGATTATTAGATCTTAGAAATCTTGTAAGTTGGTTTATTATTCCTTTATATATCTTAGTATTAATCTTTGGGTTTATAATATCAATCTCTTGGGTTTATTATTAAATATATCTTAGTATTAATCTTTGGGTTTATTATTATATCTTATTATTAATATTTGGGTTTATAATGTCAATCTCATTAGTTTATTATTCCACAATGATTGTGATTTAATTATGTGGTTGTGCATTTATATCAACCACATTAATTATTCCCCAAAGTTTATAAATGATTGTGATTTAATTATATGGTTGTGCATGTATATCAACCACATTGATTATTCCCATGTGATTTAATCTTGTGGTTCTACATGTATATCAACCACATTAATTATTCCCCAAAGTTTATAAATTATTGTGTTGTAATTATGTGGTTGTGCATGTAAATCAACCACATTAATGATTAATTATGTGGTTGTGCATGTGCATTGTGATTTAATTATATGGTTGTGCTTGTACATCAACCACATTAATCATTGTGATTTAATTATTAATTATGTGATTGTGCATGTATATCAACAACACATTAATGATTAATTAAATGTGATTGCGCATGTGGATTGTGATTTAATTATCATGCATGCATTAATGATTAATTAAATATGGTTGTGCATGTGGATTGTGATTTAATTATCATGCACATATTAATTAATGTGAAATTGTGATTTGATTGATTAAATGTGGTTGTGCATGTGGATTGTGATTTGATTAACTAAATGTCGCTGTGCATGTGAATTGTGATTAATTGAATGTGGTTTTGCATGTGGATTGTGATTTGATTAATTAAATGTGGTTGTGCATGTGGGTTGTGATTAATTAAATGTGGTTGTGCATATGGATTGTGATTTCATTAATTAATGCACAACCACATAATTAAATCACAATCATTGTGGAATAATAAACTAATGAGATTAACATTATAAACCCAAAGATTAATAATAAGATATATAATAATTAACCCAAAGACTAATACTAAGATATATTTAATAATAAACCCAAGAGATTGATATTATAAACCCAAAGATTAATACTAAGATATATAAAGGAATAAGAAACCAACTTACAGGATTTCTAAGATCTAACAATCTAGTTGAGTTATTGTTGGTTGAACTCAGTTAACTATAGCTCATCTATTCCTTTAGCTTATAAACCAACTTATAGGATTTCCTACAGGATGTCCTATAACTGCTTCTCCCTCAGAACTCTTAATCATACCTTTTGCTGGGAGTTTGAGGATGGTGAAATGGATGGAGAGGGAGACTAGGAGTGTCGAGAATGAGGAATACTAAGGTGATTCTCCCTATTGCTCTCTGTTTCCTTCTTTTTCGAAGACTGTGATTTTATTTTATTTTGAAACTGATATTTTTTTTAAGGGTGAATGCAGGGGTGATGAAGGTGGACATAGGTATTGTCATGGAATCATGATGTAAGGGTGCTATTTCATTGACATGGAATGTCATTTTTTCCTTTAGGGTTGATTCCTACAGGATCATCTTGTAGGTTTTCTAGGGATCATGTAGGTTTATAGAGGATCCTGTAGAAAACACAGTCCCCTTGTAAGCTGAGGGAAAGGAGTGGAAAAAGTGAGAGAAATGGTAGAGTGATGAATGAAAATGAGTGGAAAAATAAAATGTGAGTGAAATAGGTCTCTTGGTGATCCTCCTTTGCTCTCTGATCATCCTTCTTGCTGACCTGCAAAATAGAAATTTTCATGATTTTCCTCTTTTTTTTTTCTTTTTTTTTGGAAACAACTAGGCTGCCTTGGAGAGCATTTCATCCTAGATGTTTTCCCTGGGCGCCTCAAGAGAGGTTTTCACCCAGGTATCTTTTTATTCTCATTTTTTCTCTCTTTTTTTTATATTGGCACCATTGGGATGCCCCAAGAGGTTTTCAACCCGATAGTGGGACTCAGGCGCCTCTTGGAGGTTTTCACCTGAGTCCTTATTCTTTATTTTTTCTCTCAGTGATTTGATGAGGTAGGAGCTGAAACTTGCTCCACTACCATCACTGTGTAGGTTTTAACCCCGTACAGAAATTACCTGCATATGAATTCTAAAACACAGAAAATAAACAATGCGAGAGCATAACACCTAAAACACATATACACAAAGATTTTCCCTTGGATCCAAAAACCGGGACTACTAGCTTGATTTTTCATTATGTTCCTTTCAATGTTACAATACATATCTATACATATCGAATCATCCAATACCATGGATTGAAAACCATTGCGTTTAAAAACATGGACCAAAAACCATTATGTCCAAAACCATGTGAAAAAAACATGCAAAAAACCATAGGTAGGTCCACCCAACCTAATATAATGTACAAAAACAAAATTTTCTAAGGCGCTGCCCCGAACCCCCGAACCCCACAGAGTGGGGTTACCTGCACCCCTAAAACCCCCTGTGACTCCCCTTGCTATGCAATTGGCGCAACGAATGGGGGGCTCTACCCCACTTCTAAACCCCTGGTTAACTATGTGGGCTAGTCTTGGAAAGAATATAACACAACCCAACATTCTCCCACTTGTTGTTTTCTTTCCACAGGGGGCCATAAGAGAGCTTAGTCATTTATCTAGCCCCGCAACACCCATTGTTTCTCTACACCAAGAGAACTTCTCAGAGCTCACAAATTTTGTCAATGCATATGTAGTATTCTTGAAAGTGTCCACCTTTACCAGCAAAACCTTTTTGTCTTCTATCATATCCCTCACAAAGTGATATTGAACATCAATGTGCTTTGTCTTTGAGTGATATGCAGGGTTCTTTGCCAATAATATTGCACTTTGGTTGTCACAGTCTATCCTTATAGCTCCCTCTACTAACCCCATACTTGAACACATTCTCTGCAACCAAATTGCTTCCTTGCTTGCATGAGTGGTTGCCATGTATTCTACCTCTGTAGTTGAGAGTCCCACTACAGATTGTTTCTTACTCATCCAACTGACTGCACCTCCAAATAGGTTAAACACATACCCACTTGTAGATCTTCTCTGATCCAGATCTCTAGCCTAGTCTGCGTCAACAAACCCACGTATATCCAACACTCTGTCCAATCCTAGTCTTCCTTGGTAGCACAAACCATAATCACTAGTGCCACACAAATATATAAAAACCCGCTTCGTTGATTTCCAATGCTCCTTCCCTGGTTTTGACATAAACCTGCTCAATACTCCCACTACATGTGCAATGTCTGGTCTAATATAGATCATCGCATACATCAGGCTACCGACTTTACTTGCATATGGAACACGGGACATGTCCACTTCCTCTTCTTGTGTCTTAGGACATTGTTTGGTAGATAACTTTACACCTACAGGAATAGGAACCTTCACGGGTTTACTATCCTGCATATTAAACCTCTACAATGTTGTCTCGACACACTTCCTCTAGTTTAGCCAGAGCTTCCTCTTTGTCCGATCTCTTTTAATTTCCATGCCCAAAATATAGTTTGCAGCACCAAGATCTTTCTTGTCAAATTTTGAGGACAAATGGGTCTTCAAATCCTACATAATTTCTTTGTCATTTCCAACCAACAACATATCATCCACATACAAGAACAGATAAATAACATGGTTGCCAATTAATTTGAAATACACACAATGATCTACTTTGCTTCTGGTGAAGCCAAGTCCTCATATAAATATATCAAATTTCTGATACCACATCTTTGGTGACTGTTTTAACCCATACAGAGACTTCTTCAACTTGCATACCAGTTCTTTCTTACCCTTCACCGCAAAGCCTTCAGGTTGCTTCATATAGATCTCCTCTTCTAGATCCCTGTGAAGAAATGTTGTCTTCACATCCATCTGTTCTACCTCAAAATCAAAAGCAGCAACAACAGATAAAAGTAATCTAATATGAGTTACCTTGGCAACAAGAGAAAAAATATCACCAAAATCAATTCCCGACACCTGGGAATAACCTTTTGCTACCAACCGAGCTTTGTATTTCTCCACCTTTCCTTCTCCATTTGTCTTCTTCTTGAGCACCCATTTGCTGCCAATGGGTTTCCTTCCAACCTGCAACTCCACCAGATCCCATGCCTCATTTTTGTGCAAAGATGCCATTTCATCAACCATGGTCTCTTTCCAGAGTTTTCCATCCTCTGAATCTATTACTTCCTTCACAGTTCTGGGATCATCATCAGTAACAAATAAAGCAAAATTTGAACAGAAAGTAGATGGACTATACCTTTCTGATTGCCTTCTTTCTCGAACTGATCTTCTCACACCTAGAGTTTGTGGCTCTTCATCTTTTGATTCCTCCTCTATTGTAGAGTTTGATTCTTCCTCCTTAAGCTCAAACTCTATCTTCTCAGGTTCCTTTGATTACACTTCATGTTTAATAACATCTTTCACCTCTATGAACACCACATCTTGGTTGTACATAACCTTCCTTGTTACTGGGTTGCAAAGCTTATAACCCTTTAAACCATCCTTATACCCAATAAAGATGCACTTTTTAGATTTACTATCCAACTTGGTTCATTTCTCCTTGGAAACATGTACATATGCATCACATCTAAACACCCTTAGATGTGAAATAGAGGGTTTCTTACCAGTCCATTCCTCTTGTGGAGTCTTATCCTCCAACGCTAATGAAGGTGATTTGTTGACTAGGTAACATGTTGTCTCCACCACCCCTACCCATAATTCTTGTCCTAACCTGACACCACTGAGCATGCTTCTTGCCCTTTCCATCAACATCTTGTTCATTCTTTCTGCAACTCCATTTTGTTGAGGTGTATATGGAGTAGTCTTCTACTATTCTATACCACATTTCTTACAGAATTCTTCAAATTCCTTACTGCAAAACTCTCCACCGTTATCTGTCCTCAACACCTTTATCTTCTTCTCTATCTGGTTTTCCACCGGAGCCTTAAATTCTTTAAACCTGTCAAAGACTTCAGATTTCTTCTTAAGGAAATATATCCATGTATTCCTTGAGAAGTCATCTATAAATGATACATAGTACATAGACTTACCCAGTGATGGAACATTCATAGGTCCAAACACATCACTGTGCACAAGCTCTAATATTTGTTTCGTCCTCTTACCACCAGAGGGGAAACTCACCTGATTCTGCTTCCCATATAGACAATTTTCACAAAAATCAAAATCCAGAGTGCTATTACTCATACCTTCTACCATACCTTTACCATAAAGTATTGGAAGGCCCCTCTCTCCAATATGTCCAAGCCTTTGATGCCATAGCATGGTCTTCTCTCTAGAGACCACTAGATTTTCTGCTCCACTTTCAGGAACCACATAACTATTGCACCCATCAACAATAGTGCTACCTTGCAACTTGTATAGAGTTCCAATCTGAACTCCCTTCATCAATACCAATTCCCACCCAAACGATCGTGTAGACATCCTTCTCGAACACTGTTTTTATGCCTGCGTCATCCAACTTGCTTATAGAAATCAGATTTCTGGCTAATGCAGGAATATGCAGAACACCCGAAAGTTTTCTAACACCTACACCTTACTACTTCAACTTTACTTTACCATTACCAATGATTCTAGGCTTCCTGTGATACCCCAAGAAGACATCACCACCATCATATTTCTCATACTCACAGAAGCACTCTCTATGGGGAGTGAAGTGAAAGGATGCACCTCAGTCAATCAACCATGCCTCATGATCTACATGTGTACTTGAAGAAGCGAAGTACACATCCCCACTTTCACCTGAGGTGGTTTTCTTCTATGCAGAAGGAGCATCATTAGATCCCTTTTCTTTATCAGGAGCTTTAGATTTACAGTCCCTTTTGTAGTGCCCTTCCTTTCCACATTTCCAGCACACCATCGTTACAGGTTTTCCTAGAGATTTAGATCTCCCTCTAGATTTAGATCTCGCACTCGATGACTTATGTTTGTTTCTATTCTGGGACCATCCTCATACAGACAAGGCATCACCATTCTAGCTCTCCATATTTTTTCGTGTCATCTCCTCCGTCAGCAAGGACGAGACTATTTCATCAAACTGGAAGGCAGTTGCATTGCTACATATTGTAATAACCAAACTATCCCATGAATCTGGTAGAGAACACAACAAACTAATGCACTTATCTTGATCTAAAATTTTGATATCAATAGACGATAACTGACTTACCACAGTATTAAACGCATTCAGATGCTCTATCACCGAGTCTCCATCTTTCATCCTTAGGTTATGCAACTTTTTCCGTAGGAATAGTTTATTCACCAGAGACTTAGATTGGTACAAAGTGCCTAACTTGTCCCACAAAGCCTTCATCGTAGCTTCCCCTGATACATTCAACAATATTGAATCTGAGACACACAATTGTATTTTGCTCTTTGCCTTCCAATCCAACTTCTTCCCTTCTTCATCAGACACTCCTGTTTGTTTAGTACCTGGATCTACCACGATCCACTAATCTTTATCCACCAACAGATCCTCTATATTGAGTTTTGATAACTCAAAACTCTGACCATTAAATTTATCGATCTCTATCTTTCCACTGCTCGCCATCTTCTTTCACCACCAAAATCGATCCCACAGATCTCCCACTAAACAGGGTCTACCACAGGCTTGAGCAAAACCCCTCAGCAACAAAGGCATCCCCTTTAAGCCAAAACAGCTCCGATACCAAATGTAGGTTTTAACCCCATACAGAAATTACCTGCATATGAATTCTAAAACACAGAAAATAAACAATGCTAGAGCATAACACCTAAAACACATATACACAAAGAGTTTCCCCTGGATCCCAAAACTGGGACTACCAGCTTGATTTTTCATTATGTTCCTTTCAATGTTACAATACATATTTATACATCCCGAAGCATCAAATACCATGGACCGAAAACCATTACGTCCAAAACCATGGACCGAAAACCATCACGTCCAAAACCATGTTCGAAAAACATGCACAAAACCATAAGTAGGTCTGCCCAACCTAATATAGGGTCCAAAAACAAAATTTTCTGGGGTGCTTCCTTAGACCCCATAGAGTGGGGTTACCTGCACCCCTCAAACCCTTTGTGACTCCCCTTGCTACGCAATTGATGCAACGAAGGGGGGGTTCTGACCACCTTTTAACCCCCTGGTTAACTACGTGGGCTAGTCGTGGAAAGAATATAACACAACCCAACACACTGTTTTATTCATATCATCAATGTATTCTTGTTTTGACAATGTGTTGGAAATAACACTGAGAGGGGGGGGGGGG